>PVLA01003504.1:0-209687 GCA_004027455.1 Hydrochoerus hydrochaeris | reverse complement strand
TCCCTCCTTCTCCTGGTAAATGGAAAGACAGTATGCCTTACCTGGTGAGTGAAACTCTTAGTTCTAATGTTTATATTACCAATAAACCTGAGAAAACTGTCCTATAAAGCCTTTTATAAAGTATCAGTTCCCTATGGTCACATATGCATTCTTCCTTTAAGTTTTTAGCTGTTAAATATTATCTTTTGTTTGGTTGTTTTTTTGAGATAAGAACTTGCTATTTTGCTGTTTGGTTCAGATATTATTCAGGTTTGAACTAACAGAAAGCTGAAAAGACCTGTAGTTGATTTTTCTAAAAAACTAGAAGTAATTTCACAAAACTGTCTGAGGCCAAGTTACTGAAAGTTATTCTAGTTCTTTTTGAAATATCTAAGTAGGATTAAAGGAATCAATCATTTTTCAGACTATTTTTGATTAAAAAGAAGCATTTTGGGGCAGGCTGATTGTTAAAAAGAATTCTTAAACGTTACCACTTAATGTTTGCACTGATGGATGCGGTAGTTTCGAAATGCATTGTTCTCAACGATTGCATGCATATTCAACATATTCAGTGTTGGCAGTGCTGGGGGATATCTTTGAGAAAAGGACTCTATAGAGTTCTAGGGTGGTGGTTTTTTACCTGTGCTAGTATACAGTGGTCTAATAGTAAGGTTTTTATTTTTGCTAGTGTTTATATTATCATTTTGATTTCATGATACTTGAAATGATAGTTTGAAAATGAATTTTGCCTATTCTTTTTCCTAGTACTAAAATACAGTTTCTTAGTGGTAGTAGGTAAAATACTTTTGTACACGAGAGGAAGAGCAGAACTGTAGCGGATTTTTCTGGTGGAGATTTAACAAGTGGTAGATTCTGCTTCTACATAGATGTATGCCTTGTGGATGATTCACCAGGTTTTATAAGAAAGCCTGTTATTTGTGTGTGTATTGAAAGCTGATGGCTGATAATTTCATTTCTTCTTTGATCAGTTGGAACATTTTGTTTAGTGCTGTCCCAGAAGACAAGAGTTTTGCTTCCTGATTGGCATCAATTATCTTAAAACACTCCCAATTTTTCTGAAAATGTGTGCCTGACAATTTAAAGCTGTTTATTTGAAAGTTATTTGGTCGCCCTTGGTGAAATTGATTCCTGACGTGTTTTTGTTTTTTAAATCTTCCTTTGTTCAAAGTTTTCAGCAGTATTCAGGTATGAATACATTATGTAGCCGATTTTCTTGTTTGTAAGTATAAATTTCACTTCTAGTGTTCATTCACTTCCTCTAGTGGGGAACACTGAGTTTCCCTGGTGTGTTGTGAAGGTGGTTAGATCTCTTGTTATCACTCTCATCTGTTCAGTAAATCTGATTTTTGCAGGTTCCTTATGTAACCATGGGTTTTCAGTTCTGATCTGACTTTTAAGTGAAAGCTTTGCAGTTACAGTGGGGGAATATGATACTGAGAAAAGGAAGACAGTTGAGAAAGCGAGAGGAGTGAAAGAGTAATGACAGGTACGCTAATCCACTTTATCATTAAAAGTTACATTAAATAGATATATCAGCATTTCCTGAGACCTGCAATGTGCCATGTTGGACCTTGGGGTGCTGGGAAAATGGGCAGCCAGTTCATCCCTCTGGTGGGTGGCTGTGAGCCTACTGGGGATTAAACATGCATCTCCTCCCCTCCTCCCCAGCAAGTGAGAACCAGAGATGGGAGCTTGTGCTGTGAGTTGGACTATAGGCAATTTAGCAAATAAGGGGGATTTTCTTCTGCCAGCTCTTTGAAGGCAAATATTTTTATCTCTGTTTTGCTCTGTTCTGATCAATGGAATTGCTCTATTCAATATTCTGTTTTTATAATTTCGGTATTTCCTTCAATATTGCTCTACCTGATTGAAGGAACAACTATTGTGAAGAAAACTAGATATACTATTGTACCTATTGCTGTTATCCCAGTAACCTGCTGTGAGGTACTGTACCAGTTTCACTGCACTGCCTCAGTTGGCTTTGTCCTGTCGTGTTCTGCTGTATTTTACTACCTTCAAAATTAAACAAACAAACAAACAAATAAATAAATAAAATAAAAATAGTAATAAACAAGAAAAAAAGTATATAACAACAACAAAACAGATCAGTAAGGTACTGAGCAACCTGAAACATGATATAACTAAACAGATAATGGGCTTAAAAAGCAAAAGGAGGTAAAGCAAGTGCTGTAAAGGATATAATTGCATGTATATTTAAGAATGTAAGATTGATAATTATGTTGCTAAGTTTTTATTGGATCAGAGAACAGAACTGTCTGCAGCCTCACTGTTTGAATGCCCACTTTGTATGCTTTGATTTTGTAACTTGAACAACTGCATCCAAGAAGACAATATGTAATGTATCAACTAGTGATTTCTTACTGTTCATTTTTTTTGAAATTCTGTATTGTTTCTACCCTTTTTTTTTGTTTTGCTCTATTTCCCCCCTCTTTAAATAACATTTTTAAAAAAGTTACATTGAATAAATGTAAGTTTCACTATAAATAATTTCTTAACTCCTTCTACCTTTATCTAAAGGAAATGTTAAGAAAGCCTGTGGGGCAGCTGATAGCTCTTAAAAACGTGTTTGAATTTCATGGAATGGCGCGAAGGCGAAGTGTAGTGGTTATAGAAACAGAAATACAAATACTGGAGAAATGATCGGGAACTGATGGGCTGAAAGAGTGCTTGAGAAATGAGCTGAGGCCGATCCCGTGCAGGCTGAATTGTGTAATCTTGGTGAGTGTGCCAGGAATAGTGCACCGCAGTGGGGTACGCATGGTGCTTCCCAGCGGTTGGGTGGTCCTGTGGAGCTGCACAGCAGGTAGTGGTTATGATGCGGTCCGTGAGGAAACAGCTCTGCGCTTTACCTCAGCTGGTTTAATAAGGGAATCAGCTGTTACTGAAGAGGATTAATAAAGTTAATTGATTTGATCTTTGTCTTATGAGAAGTAAAACTTCACTTTTTAAAAATCAGAGTCAATGTTGAGATGAATCGTGAGGTAAATGTGGCTTCCAAGTTCTTTAGGGCCCCTGATGGGGTAATTCCCAAAGCTAAGCTTTCCTTAACGAATGTGGGAAATAAGCTTGGCTGTCTGCATCCAGGGCAACTAGGATGAAACACATCTTTGCACCACATGGGCAAGCAGTGTACTTGGAGACCCTGGAGTCCATCCAGATGATCTTCCACCAGAGGGAAAAAAGAACCATTGTTCACGAGAGTTTGAATTACGGAACTTGCTTTGCTCTTCTAGGCCGTGCTGCTGTGATATTACAAAGGCTCTTTGTTAAATTATCAAATTACATCCAGATATAGATAACAATTCATGTGGTAAGAGTGGGCAGTGCTAGTCTTTGGATATATAGCTTTTTTTCCATCCCACAATGTCATACCAATTGAATTCTTTGTGACTCTGAATTCAGAGTTTGACTGCACAGGGTGAAAAATCTACTGATTTTGTTTGATTGGTCAGAGGTGTCTCTCAATCTGTCTGTCATGGTTTTCGTTGTTGTTATTACCTTTATACAGGAATTATTTTCCATATTATGTTTATTTGTATAAGTATCTGTGAGAGCAGTGGTTGCATCTCATTCTTCTTTACACTCCCTGTCATGACTAATACAAAGCTCAGTGAATGGCTGGTAAATGAATAAAAGACAGACAGAAATCCACTAGGAGTGAAACCCAGAAAGCACAGTTTACAATGCTTTCTTAGCACCTTTACATGTGCCACAAGTCCCTGGTGTACTTTTTGTGGCTTTTTCCAAAATCCTCTTGCTAGTTCTTCTTTAGTGTTTAATAACCCTCTTTCCTGTGTGGCCAGCAGCCTTTAAAAGCCAGGACTGATGTAACAGACCGATTTCACTTTCATAGCTTCTGTGACATTTTAAGCTGCTTATGGATGGTTGTACTTACCAACAGTTTATAGGTGATATCTGCACCACTAGTCAGTTTTGTTTCTCTTTAGGTATTGTACTTAAATTTTTTAGTTTGTGCAATTGTAGCAATTTGGATATCTGGTTAGATTAGTTGGTTAAAGCATTCAGGCTTTCTATAGGTGCAGATAACAGGTTAATAGCTCATGTTGCATGACTTTCCCTTATAAATTATTAGAGTAAGTAGCAAAATTTTAATACTTATGATATTTAATATAGTATAAATTTATAGAATTGCTCTATACAATTAGGTGTGTAAAGTAACTTCATGAAAACTTCTGATGGCTGTAAAAACCATCATTTCCTATTGTGTTATAAGTCAGTATCAACCTCGTATTTCCCTTTCCTAGAGATTAAAGCAGCACATCTGTTAAATTATTTAGCCCTAGCTGTGGCATTAGTGTGCTCCAGTAACTCTGCAGCCTTTTTGTACATGTGTTCGTGTATGCACTAGCATGCTTGGATGCAAGGGAATTAAAATCAACTTGTAGTGTCTAAAGTAAAAAAGAGATGAGTTGGAAGGATCTGTGTGGCAGGATGGAAACAAGACCCAGCCTGCTGTGCATTACAAAGTCAGGCAGCCAGCAGAGCTGAGGACCCCAGGCCAGGCCTAGGGATTCCATGCTATCAGGGGTGGCTGTCTTGCTCTGACTGCTTGATGACTGCCACTTCTGCCACTTCTAAACCGACACTTGCTTGATGACTGCCACACTGCCACTTGTAAACCGACACTTGCAATGCTTTGCCACCATCAGAGGTGTGTGTTGGGGGATAATGTATAGCCAAGCTCTGATTGCAAAAGTCCCAGGGAAGGAGGATGAGTGTGAGTTGGATCCTTTGGTCTTGGACAGGGTGCAGTCCTCCTTGGAATTCAGTGGATGATGTGGAGGTGGAGTGCTTCCCTTGGAAGAGAAGAGAAATATTTTGGTCATTACAGGCAATTGATTCCACTCCTTTTTGGTAATAGTATTCATGATTCTATTTTAATAACTACCAAAGAAAAACATTCCACAAGGAATGACGGAAAAGGCTCAACCACGGTTTGAATACTGCTGTCGTCATTTTCATAGTGGATGTGGAAGTGTTGTAGAGTAACTTAAAGTATTTCAGAGCTCTTAATATCTCTGCTATTTATGCATTTCTTGTAATGAGTCTGATTTGCTTTACAACAGTGAGCTGGATCGGTTAAATGATCATATTATGCATCTTGCTTAGTCTCATGGTTTGGTTTGTCTTGTTTTTTGAAGGTGATGTACATGTGGTTTTAGCATGACCTAAATTATTAATAGTGTTAATTTGAGAAGGCAGATACTAAGACAGGAAGTGGCCTTCTCATTCTTCTGTTGCTCTCTTCTCTTTTCTTTTTTCTTACTAGTAAATGTTTGCAGTACACATGGATTACATTTATCATGGAAAGTTGGTACATGTACATAACACATCTTAATTCTTTTTTTGTCCCCAAACTTTCCCATCCATCCCTGCTCCTTCCATTTCTTGGCCTTCCCATTTGTAAAACCTGTATTTCCATTTTTTTCCTCTCAATTCTTTTTTTTTTAACCCCTTTCCTCCCCCTCCCATCTCTTTATTTTCATTCCCATTTGAAAACTATTTCCCTACTTCCTATTATCTGTCTTTTATTTTGCTCTTTATGTACTTTGGGCTTCTTAAGAAAAATGATGTGATGGTTAAGTCTGTGTGTCTGACTTATTTCAGTTAATAGTACGGTTTCAAGGTGCACCCATTTTCCTATTAGTACCTTGAGTAAATCCTACTATGTGCCCATCAAGATATGCATGGATGAAAAAATGAATTTATACACAATGGAGTGTTACTCTGCCATAGGAAGGAAGTTGGTTATAATTCATAGGAACGTATTTTAATTTCTGTTGTGTTTATTATTTATTTATTTTGTGATTGTGAGTTTCTTTGGTTTGTTATCTTTTTATTATTCCAAGTGTATATTTATATAGCATTGTTACTCATTTTTTTAAACCAGGAAATGCTTCCTATATTATTGTTTCTTAGGTATAGAAAGTGAGGCAGCGAAGCAAATTATTTAATGACTAATTTTTATTTTAATATTTCAAGTACAGAGTAGAACAGGGACAGGTTTTCTAAATTTAAAAATATCAAGAATAATTACAAATTACTTCTGTATGTCTATTTGACACATTTTTAAGATTTTTTTCCTTTGGGGAGCTTCCAACTAAGAGAAATTTTAGAAAGCTGGAATAAAGTTCCTAAAAGCCATAAAGCTGACTTATAACCCTGAACTAGATATTATTTTCTTTTTTGCAGCTAGTTCAGAAACTTAGGTAAGTTTATAAAAATGTGAGGCTTCGCTCATGAAAGCACTTTTTGCTGGCCATGGATTTGCAGCCTGTGTCCTCAATGGCGTCAGGATACCAGGAAAAAAGCAAAGCCTCACATCTTTTCTCAGTGCCTTTTGCTTTTCTTTTTGCTGATACCTGAGGATTTTGTGTCTGCCACTGAGATTTATAATTTAATTCTCATTTCTCAGATTGTAATGGTTCACTAAACCTTTTGAATTCTGCACTGCTGTTTTTTTGTGAATGTGGCCATAACAATATCACTTTTACATCCCATCTTCATTCCACCCACTTGGGGCATGGCATCACATCCGAACTCCTTTGTGTTTCTGCTGGCTCATAAAAAGGAAACAAAGGCCCACACATTTTCTCTGTCACCTAAATGAATGTGTAAATGTGTGTGTGTGTAGAAACCATTTGCGTGATGAGTATGTACAAAATCAGTATATGTTTTAATGCAGTGACAAGTCTTACATGGTAAAGATTAGAAATTTAACCAAGGGGAGGCAAAGGCTGAGTGGCAGACACAACATGCCCAGTGCTGTTGAGGACCCAATGTGAAAGCAGGAGGAACATTCTTCTGTAAAATGGGAGTACAACAAAATCTTTGGATAGAAGAACTGGGCTGACATGAGGTTTTCGAAAACTAGACAAAAGTAAGCTTTTTTTCTCTTATACCGTAATCTACTCTGACCTGTTTCTATTATTGGATTCCTGATTTTCACCTTTCAGGCTGAATCTTGATACCCATAATGCTCTGAAGTTCCTTTGTAATAGTTTTGTCTTTGGGCTTTTAATTTCCAACCTAGATAAAATTTCTTGCTGAACTGTTTTCAGCTGGGCATGTTTTCTGCATTTTACAATGACCAGGGCAGGATGTGTCTCTAGCCAGGAAATATTTACACAGCATGCAGCACTGTACAGAATGCAGAGTTGAAGATGAAGATCCATCATTTCCACTTCTGGAGTATCCCCACAATTTGAAATCAGTTTAGAGATCAGTTTGTTCATTGCAGCAGTATTCTCAGTAGCCACATCATGGGATCAACCTATATGTCCATCAGCTGATGAGTGGATAAAGAAAATCTATATACAGACAATGGATTAGTATTCAGCCTTCAAGAAGAAGGAGATTTTGTCATTTGTGATGATATGGACAGAATTGGAGAACATGATTGTAAGTGAAGTAAGCCAGCCACAGAAAGACCAGTAACATATGTTCTCATGCATGTTCTGTTTCATGTGCAGAAGCTACAAGGATTGAACTCATCAAAGCTGAGAGTAGAATGGCACTTCCAGAGACTGGATAGGGAGCAGAGTGAGATGATGATGATGATGATGATGATGAGTCCCAGGCAGAGGAAGAACTTTTTTCGTTTATTTTGTTTTTTAGATCTTTTGTACAGCATAGTGAATGTAGTTTAAAACTGTATTTATACACTTTAAAATTGGTAAGAGAGTACATTTCAAATATTTTTATGACAGATTTTATATTTCAGATGATGGATGGATGTGTCTGTCCCTTGATTTAATCGTTGTACATTGTATTCACACACCTTAATAGCACTTTGTACCCCATCAGTGTGAGGTAGAGATTCCAGCTTGGTGAGATCAGGTCCTAAGTGGCCCTGTGGGTGTGCGACTCCACCCAAAGGCTGCCACTGATGTCCATCGTTGACCCCATCATCGAGTAAGAAAATCTGAAGACTGGGCTTGTTATAATCTACTTAAAAAGCCAGCGAAGTACGTAATACATTTTAGAATTTTAAAAAACCTCCTATAAAGATGGGCATTTCATGAGATCAGTCTTTGTTTACCTGCAGAAATGACCTAAGCAAATGTCAAATTTCAATCTTTATGTTTGTCAGTCTTCTTTCCTGTGTTTTCCTTATATTCATATAGGTGATTTTTTTCCTAAGACCTTTTGGTCTCTTCTCTTTGAAACTTGAACCCTTGTTTCAACCTGTACTGCTATTCTTTGATGGTATGGTTTCAGATATGTGTCAGTAACTACTAATAAAGATATTCCTTGCAGCTTGAAGATAGGATTAATTTCCTGCAGCTTTGCCTGTAGCCCACTGTCTTTACTTGGGCTTTATGGCTGATGATAAAGTTATATTAGTTGATACTTTTTTCTCTCAGTTCCTCTACTTCCTGTGCATTGCCATTCTACATGCATTCACCAGTGTCTCCTTCTGTTTATTTATTCATTAAGCATTGAATGCTGTTCTGGGGGCTCAGGAGATGCAGAGACTGAGTGAACAGAAAGCTGTGCTCTTGAGCAGTTCACATGTAGAGGGGGAAGAAGATAAACAAGTAGACAGAGCAGGTGGGTGAACAGAAGCACCTCCGTGTGACAGAAAAGGGAGGGAAGCCAGGGAAGGACTGGGAGGAGGGTATGCCTGAGGTCCATGCCCTCATCTAGGGAAGGACATTGTGCACAGAGAGCACAGCTAAGAGAAGAGCTTGGAGGCAGGAATCAGTGTCGAGGAAAAGAATGAGTGTTGACCATGGCTGCACTGCAGTTCGGTGGGTGTTGTGTGTGTCCTGCTTACTTACACTTGGTTGGTGGGTGCCTTGGTCCAGTCATTCAGGTCCCTTGAATACAGAGAACATGGCTGTTCACATTGCTTGGCATGTCTGTGTATGTTTGTTGACAAAATAAATTAAAGTATGAACAGGAAACCCTCTTTTTTTTGTTGTTGTTGTTGTTAACACTTTCCTATCCCTTTGTAAACAGGAACACTTTACATTTTCTTACCAGCCAAATTGATTGGAGAAAAAAAAAAGTAAGGGAACTACTTCAGTGCAGGGAGCATGTCTAATTGTGATTGTTTTCCAAGAACAAAGAATAGTAGAGGAAGGGACATTGTCTAGGTCTAAACTATGGAGCTGGGAAATTCATTAATTATTTTGCATATTTATTTAATATTTTCTAGATGCCCAGCCTTGTGTTTTGTGCTATGAGAGAATAAGAAATAGGTGGCATATTTGGTTTACCCCTCAAGGGATTTAAAATAGTGAAAATGTCAGCAATACAAGAATTTTATGAGTTGGGCATGGTGGTACATGCCTATAATCCCAGCACTGGGGAGACTGAGGCAGGAGGATCCTTACAAGTTTGAGGCCAGCCTAAGCTACAAAGTGAGTTTGAGACCAGCCTGCATAGTGAGACTCTGTGTCAAAAAGACAAAAAAAAATTTTTATGAGATAGCATATGATAAAGTTTTAGTTTATGAGATAGAATATGATAAAGTTTTAGTTTATGAGAGCATATGATAAAGTTTTAGATAATTCAAATGAAACACAATATTGGTTCTGGAACAGGCATCTTTGTGGGTAGGAGAGATGAGCAGTCACAAAGAAAAACCTCAACATCTTGAAAGAGGTGCTGAAATAAAGTCCATTATGTAGAAATGATGTTCATATAATTCAGAAGTCTTCAGAAACTCATGAGGTAAATTTCTTTCTTGGCTTTAGTGAGCAAGGAAATACATAATATTTATATTTTAAGAACTTCTTGTAAGCTTTGTGAATGAACTTGTGTGTTGTAGGCAAGCAAAGTTGAATATTTTCATGGTATCTTTCAAACTAATAAAGATGGTTTACCAATAGGGGGATGGAGAAATGATTCAGTTAAACCAATTAGCATGCTAAGGAAAAATGCTTTTCCTTGGGCTTTCTGATCACCAATGAAGACCACAAGTCCCAGGAGCTACGGGAATATTGACCACTCACCAGTGACCTAGTAATTACTGCCTCTTAATTTCTTACTTTCTTAGGTAAATGAATATTTATGAGGTCAGATTTCATGCTTGACTTTTCAATTTCTTGCCTAAGGTGCTTCGCAGTTGTATCGTTGCATCTTAATCTAATTTGTGAACTTTTGTGGTTGTTGGAGCATAGGAAAGCCTTTTAACAAAGAAGAACTGCAGATCAACCACTTTCCTGTAGAGGTCGCTGAGAGCGTGGTTGTTTGGCATAGTTTCTGTGCCACCCAGCACCTTGTGGCATGACTTGGCACAATTTGCCTAAAGATTGTGAGATCTGGTTTGTGTTGCCATTTTGTTTCTGAGTTTGGTATGAACTCTAGACCCCCTAGTAATTTCTGCAGGCTCATAACTCTTCATTCTGTCACTTTGGTGCAGTCAGTGCTTCACCTGTGCATATTTTCACCTTCATGTATTTGGGGTATGGTTATTTTGGAGTTCTCATTGTACTCTATTTGCATATGACAAGTGTATGCACATGGACACATAAAGCCATTTTCCCAGCTTTTGGAGCCTGAATGACGGTAGCCTCCACCTGGTCCTTCTGTAGGACCTCAGATTATTGTTTAATGAGGTTGTCACTCAGAATACTTACTGGCTTTCTCCAGTGCTTTTAAAAATTAAATTAAGCACAATGAGGTGCATCCCCTTGATTAAATGTTTTTTTCTCCTATGCTATCACCATTAGCTGTTTGGCTCCCTTTCTGTCTTCTTTTGAAGCAGCTCTGCATTGCAAATCAATATCTTTGTGAAGAGACAGTATGTTGTGAATTGCCCGGACAGCGTATGCACAATTACTTTGGCTGCAATGCTGCTGCAGAGCCTGGTTACTCTGCCTTCCTGGGAACTCCACAGGCAAGTCCATCGTATTTGGAGAAAAGAAAAATCAGATTTCTTTGGGGGAAAAAAAAACTGAACTGTTAATGCAATTGATATTGAATGTGCATGTCTTTTTTGCTCTTTTGAAACCATTTTTTGGTCTTCTCCCCAGGGATCAGCTTCTCTGAGATGATTTCTGGCTTTTTTTTTTCCCCTGCTTATACTTCCCCCTGTCTTGGTTGTAGTACAGCCGTACCATTTCAGCTTGCTAGTGCAGAAAGATGTGAATTCAGTTGCTGTATGAGGCTAGCCTCATGCAAATGTATTGCTAGAGAGATGTTAAAGAGTTCCAGGTGAATTGAGCTTGAGCGAGACAACAGCAAAACGGTAAGACAGAGCATGCTTAAAATTATATCAAGGGTCTTAATTTGAAGCACCTCGGCAAGTCAGGATCCTGACTGACTCATTTACAACTTGAAAAGGATTCACTTTATGCATGTCATTTTACTCACTCTCTTCTATTTAACTGCCAAAACCATCACAGATTGATTAAGGAGTATTTAAATCAGGGATCTGAGTGGAGGTTACTTACAAGTCTGCGGAGGCTTCCTAGGCTACTGCCTGTAGTTTGTAAACACCAGAAGCAATGAAAATATGAGGAAGAGGCTCAGTGATTGCTTCCTTGCCGTATCTGAGTCCTATTTCTCCTGCAGTTAGTCTTGTTCATTATAGCTTACAGAGATCTTACAGATTGTTTTGCTTGGTTATGGTTGGCTCAGTGCCCTCTGAGGAAAGCAAGTGAAGGACAGGAGATCACTCTTTCTTTTCTTTTTTTTTTTTTGAAACTAGTATCCATGAATGTAGCTGGATTGGATCTGAGAGAAAGTATCTCTCCTGTAGTAGGGATGTGGGGCTTGCTGTCTGCTCGTGCTGCCCCCACCCCTCCTGGAGCACAGAAGTGCACCTGTTTTAAGTGTGTGTTGTCAAGCATGGGTCAGCGTGCTGGTATTTTGCATCATTACACCTGTAGTGGTTATGCTTTCACGTACAGAAGTGCTAATCTTTCATGCAGTTCTGCTCGAAGTGCTGCCTCTCAGAGTGGACTGTTGGTATTTTTTGGATGTAATGCAGAATCCCTGCCTGCATGAAAGAGCAGGGCAACAGACAGGCTGCTTCGAAAGGATGCTCACCTGCTCCTAACGAAGATAAAAATGAGGAGATTGAGATGCAGACTCTGACATCCATGGAGGTTGAATTTGTTTCCTTTGTTAATTGTTATACAGCTTTTGGTAGTGGGTGGTGGGGTTGGAGTTGAAGGACATGTTTTAATATTGTTCAGAGTAAGACCAATATATCATGTGGATCTGAAGAGTTCACATGAATTCACCTTTCTTATAGGTGGTGAGTGTTAAGGATGTTAGCAATTGGTTTTATGTTTTAAAAATATTCTCCTTATGTACACTTTAATATATATCAAGTCAGTTAGTAATTCATATAAAATGTAAATGTTATACACAGTGAATATTATTTGGCAGAATCATCAGTGAATGGCATATTGGCCGTATGCCCATTCTGTATAATTCTGTTACATATGTAAGTTTTAAAAAGAACACTTGATTATTAAGAGAAATATTGGTAGTGTGTTATGGTTCGCATGAGTTAAAAACGTTTTTTGTTTTTGTTTCCCAGAGAAGGTAGCCTTAAATGTACTTATGTATTCACTCAACTATTCATTGTAAAGGTTGCACGTTGATTATTGGGAATGAATACTTGAATTTTCTTTTATTTTGATTATTACTTCCTAAATAAAGACCATTATAAGATGTTTAATAAAAACTTTTTTCTATATAGAAGACAATGTTTCTTATGTTTGCAGTTTCTTTTTCTGAGAGTGATATGTTCTAGCTATTTATATTTTACCTTCACTGTGTGTAAGCTGTGATGTTTATTTCGTTCATTTTGTGACAGAAGGGACTGTATATTTGCAGAAAATATTTTTTAAAAGAGAGAATAATAGAGTAGTAATATGACATTGATTTTATAACCATATATTCTCTCTCATTGTACAAAAGTTTATTAAAAACTGCCTGCTGTGTGTAAGATATTATAAGGCATGCTGTGAAGGAAAGACAGATGGAATAGAAAGAGCTTGGATATAGTAATGTGGGTATTTTTCCTTGGAATATGCTCCATCATACTTTCTCATGAATAGTAAGTTACTTTACAAATATTGTATTTCCTAACTTGGAGAACCCTTTCGCTAATTTTTAAAAAAGCATTTATTTATCAAGCAAACATTTATGGCAAATCTATTTTGTATGAGTGGTGGTTAAAACAGATCCAGTCCCTGTCCTTATGCAACTTACAATTTACATGTATGTATATATGTATGTTTGGATGGATGGATGAATATTTTGGGATGGGAACTTGTCAAGTCACCAAGTTTCCCAAGCTCGGCACAAACTTGTGATCCTTCTATCTCAGGTTTCCAGAACATTGGAATAATAGGCGTGAGCCACCACATTTGGCAACTCCAGTACTTGTTCTTAAAGTGTTTCAAGGAGAAATTATGTTGCAAGCTGTTCTTTTATTTTTTTTCCCATTGTGGTAATTGTGAGAGAGATACTGTATGTTTTGATTTTTAGGTTGTATTTAAAATACGCATAACACAAAATTGACTGTTTTAGTCATTGTAAAGTTAACATTTCAGTGGCAGTAGGTACATTTAGTGTTTTGAAACCATCACCACTATCCATCTGTCTATTTTCAGAACATTTTCTTTATCCTGTGCCTCTTCAGTTGTTAAATAATAACTACCCGTTCTCTTCCTTCCCTAAGCTCCTGGTAATCTTTAGTCTACTTCCTCTATGACTTTACCTGTTCTACATACCTTATATGATGTCAAGTGGCATAATACAATGTTTGGCCTTTTGTGTTTGGATTATTTCACTTAGCGTGTTTTAACATTTCAGCTATGTTGTGGCACCTATCAGAGTTTTATTTTTTCATTCTTTGATTTTTATGTGGAACAGCATTTTTTATCCTTATATGATGTCACTACGTCAAATTTCCAAATGAACACCAGTAAGAGGTAATGTAGAGATCCTGAAAAGAATAGCCTATAGTAAGGAGCAAAGAATAGGGAACAGAAATGTACTGGATATATTTGGATTCTTTATATGTCCTGGTAATTGAGCATGATAATTGGGCTGCTAATATTTTCATGTCTATTCATTGCTAATAGAGAGCAACAATCAGTTAGAATGTTTATTGGGAAGTTGAATTATGTTTTTTGTGATTATTATCATTTAAATTATCCCCACTGCTTATAGCCCCTTCTTCCTCAGTCTAATTTTGTAAGCAAAGATTAGTGAAAACCTTACTCCATCTCCTGATGCCCACTTTCACTCCCCACTCCTTTTTGCAATGGACGTTCAAGTAGAAACCCCAGATACCCTCTGATTTAGACAGAGAGGATGGGAGAAAGTATTAGGTTGATGGCATTCTAAACACTTTTCCACTGGATGAGGTAAGTAAGCCTAGCTTCATCAATGTAGGTTTCTCTTTTTCTGCTTTCTTCCTGATTCTGCTTCTTTTAAACTCTGGTGTTTGTTTGCCAGAAAGTCTATATACAAAGTCAAGTTAAAGCCCTAGAGCTGCCCCTTATTCACCATCAGTGGATTTGACCATTCCTAGACTAGATCAGTCAACGTTTATATCCGTGCTTTTAACTCTCTGTCCAGGGGTTCCCAAACATGTCTAGAGGATGACAGAACGTTGTCTAAAACTCCAGTCATCTCATCTGCCCAGTTAGCCTGATACTTTTTGCTTTCTGTTTCTGCTCCTCTGTTTTTCTGTTATGGCTTGACTTCTGATATGAGGCTCATTCAGAATTAGATTAATTAAATGCACATTTAGGAGGGTGGTGCGTTTATAGGGAGGAGATACTAAGCCTGAAAACCTTGACCCACAGACAAGTTATTTTGTGCAGCTTTGAAAGTGCTTTTCTTTGCATTAGGAGAATTGCATAAGAGAGAATGGATAGGAGTATTGTAGGTTAGGTTCATTCTTTTATTTCTCTGAGGATGTTGGTCTTGGGAGACACATAAGAAAGACAACATAGAGGTTAAGAGTGGCATTACAGTCTGAGTCCTGTGATGCATCTCGTCTCTGTGCAGCTGTGAATATATTACTTAATTCATATGTGTCTCAATTAATCACCTGTAACATTGTATTATATAGTGCCCCACAAGGGGTGGTTGTAGAGACTGAGAAGTGATTTTGAAAGCAGTTATCATAGTGACCATTGTATAATAAAAAACATCACCTTTGTCCTTGTGATCTCATCTGGAAGTCCTTGGTTTCCATCTCTTTTCTATCAACTGTGTTGCATCTAGCTCAAGATCCTTCCCAGGTTTCCTTGATCATAGCACATAGAGGACTGTTTCCTAATGATTGTGAATTTGAGTAGACAAAAAAGGAGGCTATCAGAGAATGCTGCAGTGTTCAGCTTAGCACCTAGCAGGCATCAGATGGGTATGTGTTCAGTAGACTCAGTCTTCTGCCCAGTTGATAATGCATTTGCCCTAGCAGCTTGTCCTTCAGTTATATGAGATCTCGCTGAACAGACAGCATTGACAGTGAAATGCTTCTGGAAGCACCGGGGTTTGTTTTCAGATGGCAGACAAACAGCAGGGTATGTGCCTCCATCCAGCTGCTCTTCTGAATTCACCTTGTGTATCTCAGCGAGGCATCACTATTGGCTTTTCTCAGTTGTAGGAAAGGCTTACAGAACCCATCTTCATAATATCGGTTAAGACTTTGTTATTAGGGGATTGCTGTCAAATTTATTATTGTGAAATTTTAGCTCTTTACAGAAGACAGGCCAATTGTTAGAGCTGTACTGAACGATTTTTCCACTTTTCTCTTCAAAGCCTCATTGTTCTCTGTGCTTCTCTTCATAAGCTCTGTGTGGTTAGTGACCCATATATGATTCTCTGAAAATGTTAAGAGCTTCAAAAGTCAGTCCTGTAATGAGTGGTGCCCTATTTTTCTGAATTCTTTGGACAAGTTTGCTTTTAGATTTATTTTATTAGAAGACAGACATCAAACTTTTCAATTGTATAGCATCACTCTTGACATTGACCACTAAAATATTATCTAAGCACAAATAATACATGTACATTTTATTAAAAATGGCTAGAGTAGAGGAGGAGCTATAAATTGTATTTGTTTGTACAGCCATTTGTTTTAGACTAAGATAATAGTGCACATTTTTATTTCTCCTTTGGGGAAAGATTTAAAAATATGTATAATCTTTTTTTAAATGCTGTTCCTGTGGTTACCAGGGGAAGAGAATTCAGGTCCTAATGGTTCACTCAAACCTCCAGTAGTGTGTTCTTTTCAGTTTCCATTTTTGATGTTGCTGCATTTTGCAGATGCTTTCTCTTGAAGGAAACACAGAAGAGCAATATTTAAAGGTATAAACATGAAAACAGAACTGGCCTAACTTAGGACAAACAAACTGTGGATGGTCCAGAGAAACTCAGAAATGAGACAAAGCAGGATTCAAATGACACCTGAGACTGGCTTTTGCACAACTTTTGAGACAAATGACGATATTTGCAAACCTTATAATGCTTAAAAAATCTTTGTACACTGCACATATGTGCAAGTAGAAGTCTTTCTGGATCACGTTGTTCATTTCAGGTTCAGATGTTCTGAGTGCTAGTTATTAGTGCTTCTGACGTGGTAAATGACCTCCACTGTCAAATTGCTGTGGTTAACATTAGTCAGTCCCCCTTGCCAGAGTATTTTGCACTTCCACACCATGTGAGATTCTTTGAAAATATACTTTGATTTTCTCTTCTCAGGTAGAACCCAAGACAAAACCTAATAATAAGAAAAGCTATATTTAAACCCATAAATTCTGTGAGAGAGGGGGGGAAAATCCCTATGTGTAGAAAAAGACCTTTTCTTTTCTAGAATAGAAGCTTAAGGGAAATACTGTCTTGATGAAGAAACTAATTAAGCATGCACTGTGAGGCACTTTGTGTAGCTTGATTCTTCTATGTGGTTGAGAATGGGTATTTTATTTCTCCACTGCAGTTGTGGGAATTTTGTAGGTTGGCACAGGCTTTGGCTTTGTGAAATCTCAGGACAGAGTAACTCCCCTGCTTTATGTATAGATTCTCATTTCCAGACTCCATTTCTGAGGACTCTGGCTCTAAATGTGTGGAGCAGCAATTTAGATGTCAATTCTAATATTTCACCTTCCAGGACTGGATACTTGAGTGGCCATATGATATGAATGCTACACCCCTGACAATGTTTTTTTTCCATGATGGAATTTTAACCAGTTTATAATTGTGGCTATCAAATGGAAACCAGAGAGTTTACATACCTTCCTTTTTTCTTCTGTGACCTTTTGGGATATTTAATTAAATTTTTAGTGGAAACAGTGTCTGACAAATGTCTTACCCAGTTTTCTACAGAATAGGAGTGAGAAATCATGAGCTTTTTCCAAATTGCAAGGAGAAATATTCAGTTCTGCTAGGCAGCCAAAGAATATGCCCCTTTCAAGAGTAGGTTTTTTTTTTTTTTTTTTTGCTTACATGGTAATCTCCACAAATGTAATTTCCTTTTAAAAGTTCTTTTATGAACTCAGGAATGATTTCCTTCTAAGTTTTGTTTTCTTTCCCTTTCTAAATTGCCAAATAAACCCCGATAAGTAATTAGTAAAGCAAGGTTCCAGATTTCTTTTTTCTTAAAAGATTTTTGTGGATTGTAGAAAAAAAAACTTTTACAGACATGGTGTCCAATTAAAACAATGTTTTCTGTATTAAAAGTATATGAACCCATCATTTCTGGGTAAGAAATGATGTTACTTATGCTGTTGTAATCCACATATTTTCTTCTTCCTCTACGCACTGTTGTCCCATTACTTTTTGTATTTGTACATCTATTGGGTACACATTATTAGAACATCTTATCTCAGACCTTATTTAAAGATTGTCTGCAATTAGCATGATACCTTGTGGGAAGTTGGAGTAAAACAGTTTTCCAAGAAAGAATAGTGACATGACGATCATTCCTATTATGTCAAGAGATTGAAGCAAATTTTGCCTCAACAGAAGTTGACTTCTCTCTGAATTTTAAACCTTTATTGAACTGTATCAGAAAGTATATCATTGCATGGTTTAGAGTACCATGTCTCAGACTTTATTGTGACAGTCTTGTTGAAATTCAGATTGTCACTCAGTAGGACTCTGATGGGTTTGGCATCCAAGACATGTCAGTGCTGTGAATCGGCAAGCAGCTAGGGGTTAGAAAATGTCCCAGGTGAAATCCCAGTGCCCAAAGATAAAAATATCTGAAAAACTCAGTAAACCTCAACTAACAGTGCAACTTGTGCCCTTGCTGTTAGTGTTCATTAAGTCTGTTTTTATCATTATGATGTATCATTATCATTTCATTTATCATTATGATTTCAGAAAACTAAGAACCTAGAGAAGTCAGTAAACAGATGCATCTTGTCTATAAGAACCTGTAATCAAAACTGTATCTTATATATCTCATTTCAAGTATATTTTATGTTAGACAAGGAAGCAGTCAATAAGGTTATTTTAGGGACGTTATCAAAGCTTAGACTGGTAGGAAGACCACTTCAGTATTTCTTGATGGAATTAACAAAACAGTTATCCAATGACAGTAAGCATTAAAGCTCAGTAAAGGTTGAACATAACTAATGGTTGCTGAAGCACATAAAAGGATGCAATGTCCTCAAATTTTTCCATTTGACTGTGTCCATTAGTTGATGGATTCAGATTCAAGTGAAATTAGGTCAGACCCCAGAGTAACCAGTCAGTAGAGAAGTAATCCTTTTAGAACCAAAACCACAATATTAGACATTGAATGCTGGTGAGTGGGAACAGCTGGTGAAATCATTTCATTGACAGGACAGTATCCCAACTCAGAATATGCTTTATTTGAGTGTAGTTTCTTAGGACTGATTCTTTTGAGGGGCCTATTTGTAGCTAAAAAGGAAGGCTTTTAATAAGGAAAATTGACTATGTATTAGCTGAACACCCATTCATATGTTCTGGGGTCACTAAAAAAATAAAATAAAATCTGATTTATTTAGTTCCCCAGGAGTTTATATTATGGTCTTGGAAAATAAGAAAGAGTGCAAGACAAAGACAAACCTAGTGGAACTTTTTATTTATTTTTTTTAAGACAGGGCCATACTGTGCAGTCCAGGCTGACATTGAACTCATTATGTAGCCTAGATTGGCCTTAAACTCCAGGTGATCTTCCTGCCTCAGCCTTCTCAGTGCTGGGATTACAAGCATGTGCCACCACTCCCAGAAACTGCCTCTTTAAACATAATAAGCCAAACAGATGATAGAAAATTTTATAGTGGCTTATGTGAAAATATATGACAACAACACATACTTAAATGACAGTTTATGAGGTCTGATCAGAATATGATTTAGTTGGTAGTGAGACAGTTTTGGTTATAGCAGTACCAGTGACGTAGGGGCATGAGTAGCACTTAACAGCAGAACCAGTGTTGCCAAATACTCTATAGTATGCATTGCTGCACAGTGCTGCACACAAGTACTGTCATTCTGTACAAGGATGTCCAGGGTGCCATCCCTGAGGAACAATGCCAAGATTTCATAGAATGCGAGAAGTCTGAAAACATCAAGAGAAGTGTTTGTGGTGTGCGCCTGTCTTTCCTCTTTCCGAAATCTAAGGGAAAATGGTGTATAAAATGGAGGCACAAAGAAGCAAATTTGTGTGCCTGACCTTGCCTAGTTGATCTCCTCACTGCCACTTAGCAGAAGTACGCTGCTGCCCAGTGTTGGTAGTAACACATTCGATCTGAGGAGGATGGAAGAGCTGCTGTTTCCGATGAGAAGACTGAGACCTGGAAAATCGAAGAGGCTTGTTCTGAGTGACTTAGTTCTGGTTTATGTATCTTAGTGTTGTGAAGGTGATTTTGGGCAAGAGCTTGGTTCTAACAAAATACAGCTGTAAGCGAAAGCAATCATTGGTCCATCCTTCTGTATATATATCCAAATAACACAGCTTATATCTTGCTCCACGTGTCCCTTCCAGCTGCCGTCTCTATCCACACACGGGCACAGAGATGTGCACACACACACACACACACACACACAGTTGAGGAAGTAAGAGCACAACCCACAACTGAAGAGAGGACTGCATACTTCTAGTCTTGCAGGCTCAAGTCATGATGAGGGCAGCTAGGGGTATTAGAAATTCCTTCTGTCCCCTTCTGGCTCCCAAATGCCATGTCTGTCTATGCCCTGATGAAGGATGGAAGTTCTTACCACTTTTATGGGGGAAGACATTTTTTTTCTCTAGCCCTTTACGTTCTAGTAATTCTGGGAGAGGTGAGACTCAGATTTAAGTTCTGAAAAACTTGTAAATAAATGACCAACGATGATTTTCTACTGGGAGGAGATTTTAAAAGAAGTTATTGAGAAAACCCTCAATTCCTCGTAGATTCCCTAGGAATGGGCAAGGGGAAAAAGAAAAGTGTCACAGGTTGTCAAGATTTTGCTTATTTCACAGTTTTGCATTGGACTTGTGCAGTATATTTCTTTCATGAACATCAAATGCATTGTACATATTGTGATGGATCAGTGTGGGAATCTTTTGAGCCAGTTCCTTTCTAGTAGAGAAGATCACACTCTGAACCTAGAGATTAGCAAATCATCAGAAAATGATTAATTTAGAGGGACAATTTTCTTTTCTTTTCTTTTTTTTTTTTGTCTTGTCTTTTTGAGATAGGGTCTCGCTATGCAGTTCAGGCTGGCCTTGAGCTCACTTTGTAGCCCAGGCTGGTCTTGAACTTGCAACGATCCTCCTGCCTCAGCCTTCCGAGTGCTGGGACAATTTTCAGCCTGGTTGAGTTTCCTTGATATGAATGCAAATCTTATCTGAGTTAAATTGTACTCTTACATCCATGGCTGTGACTTCAGTAAACAGTCGTGTGGGTTTTACATAATCCTCAGCTAAAATTGTAGGTCAAACTGTGACTTCTGAAACCTCTGGAGCTGTTTGAATTTTTAATGGTTTTTACTGAGTTTAGATTGGCCAACAAAAGAGCAGACCTCTCTGTTTGTTTGTTTGTTTATTTATTATTTTAAAGAGGATAAAACCAAGAAAAATAAAACAATAAAACCAATCAAAACAAACCAGTGTAAGTGATACAGGACTTCACAATAATAGGAAATCAACAATAGTTACTATAATGCCTCTGTGTTGTCTTCAAAATAGCTGCAGATACCTTCAGACATAGTGAAAATTCAACAGACCATAACAGAATAGAATCAATAAAAATAAAACAATGAATGCAGTAAAGGACTTCAAAATAAGATAATAGTAAATCAAAAATGGCTGCAATAATGTATCTTGCTATCTTTGAAATAGCTGATCCTGCCATCAGATATAACAAAATCAAGCAAAACAAAAACCAAAACCCAACCCAACAAAACAGTGAAATTGGTACAGAACTTCAAAACAAGATAATAGGAACTTAACAATGGCTACAACCTTCAGAAGGAGAGCCCACCTAGATGCCACACCATATACCGCTATCCTCTGAACAGATGATCAGACCTCTGGCCCTAGACCTGCAAGGTCAGTAAAATACCAAACACCACAAGCATCAAATTGCATTTTACCTGAATAGCTATCATTGCAGCTTTTGTTTCTCAGGATCAGCAGGTAGCTTACTGGATTGGCTCTTCTTGTTTGCTAACCTGAAAGGGGCGGGGTCTGGCTGTCCCCCTGCCAGCAGTGGCCCACTCATGGTGCTGGTTTGCAGGGAGGGCTTGTTTCTTGCTAAGTTCTTGTTCTCTCCCCCTGCAGTCTGTGAATGATGCTGACTCACAGGGAAAGGCTTGAGTCTGGCTGTCCCCCACCAGCAGTGGCCTGTGCGTGGCACTGGTTTGCAGTGAGGGCTTGCTTCCTTGAGCAAACCTCTCTTATGGACCACATTATTGATGAGATGAATACATATATTGTGGTTCATAGCTTGTCAAGACTGAAACTCTAAATTCCTGAATTTACTGGGAAAAAAAATCAAAGAACAGAAGTTTATTTGGTATTTGTGATGAATTCTTCATTTTTCAATGTTTTCAAGTACCACTAGATTTTTTGCCTGTGTGATTTTCATCACTTTCATTTCTGAATGAACTTAAGCCTGGGTGAAAACACACGGGCATAGACAAATGTGCATCTCTCATATTCCTGTTTGCCTCTCTCGTTTCCACATGGGCTGCATGCAGAGGCACCTGATATGTTTTTTTCTAGTCCTGTGAAGCCCCTTATTTTTCCTAAGTTAGTCAAAAATACTGTTTATTAGACTTTTCAAGAGAAGGTTGGAAGGCAGAGGTACTATTGGAATCAATACAGTGAATATGAGACAGTCATTTTCCTATGGAAAAGGTCATCAGATTACTGAAATTATCAAAAGGAGTTACAATTAAGTATGCAAAATATTGTAGGAGACAGCATGTATAGTCACTGAGTAGAATTCTAGGAAAGGGTTGATTTGTGTGTGTGGGGTTTGATCATCAAGAGCTTCTGAGTGCAGGTAATTTTTGAATTCAGTTGTGTTCTGGTGTGGGAGGAAGGCTTCCCAGATTGAGGACACTGAGAGGTATAAGGAAAGGACAGTGACTGCTGATGGTGTGTGGAGTGTCCCTGGTGTCTTGTGCCTGGGACAGCTACGTGGCTTTTGTACTTGGCCAAGAATCCATACACATATTCTTAGAAATATATGTAGCTAATAAAAGTAGTTTCAAAAACTAATTTGCCTGTCTCTATTTAAGCGGAGATTATTGGCTTAATTAAATTCCCTTAATTTTATATACTAATTTAGTGTGACTGATTGTTTTAACATATTTCAGACACTTTAAACAAAGAAAAGAGGCACAAATATACTTGTTACAAATTATATTACCACATTTATCACTTACCCTGTTATAAAATACTCATACTGTGGGTTGATTTAATTTCACTTATTATTGTTTATTTTTTCTTTTTTATACTTTCCTCCTAGGCATATAGATCTGTTCATTTAGATTCCTTCCAAGGAGTTCCATAATAATGTTTTCTTTGGTTGTATAATCCTTGTAGACTAACAAGTAAAATAATGTGTACTAATAACTGTGTGGGTTACAGGGTCTGAGTTGTTGATCTTTGGTTCTTGGTTGATTTTCCCAAATTAGTGATTCATATTTAAGTCACTCTTTGGGAGGCAAGCTGAAATTCCTTTTTAGTGTTAAATTTCACAGATGTGAATAAAAGTTAACTTGTTTTTTAAAAGTGTCTTTTGTATTGGTTCCATGTAGATTTTCCTTGCAATATGGTGTCTTTGCCAGATGAGTGCTTTTAATGTGTCACTTTGGGAACACAGCTTTAGCTTTTTGCTTTGTGATGTTGGCCGTGTCTGCCTTGTTGCTCTTCTTTCTGGAGCTTAGCCTGTCTACCCATGTGCTTCGAACAGCTCTGCCCATTCCTACTTTGTCTAACACAACTTGGTTATTATTTACTGTTTCCTGTATTAAAATCAAGCACATCTTATTATATTCCTCTTTTTATATTATGCCATTTGCCCTTTGTTGCAATTTTTATCCTTTGAAATCATAAAGAACTCGTGGTATTTCAATAATTGGTTTCATTAAGGCACACTTTATTTCCCCTTAGATAGTCATATATATATTCACAGTTTGGTCAGTGGGAGCCACTTTAGGCAGATTTCTTTGCTCTGTTAGCATTTTTCCTGACACTTGAAAATATTCTACTTTTCTGTAAGTGCTGGGTATTGCCCAGCTGTTTTTGTACTTTCTGCCCTGTGAGCTAGAGTCCATTACCTTGCAAGGATTCTTTTTTTCTCAGTGGAGAATTAGAACAAAAGTCAAAAATCTTGGCACTAGGGATGTATATACCAATTAGTAATGGATAAAAGCATTCATATTTGTTGGTTGGAAGAATCTACTTTTTTGATGTTTAGGGATTCCCACTAATTCTTTTCCATTTTGATATACCATGTATCTGTCTCTATGTTTTATTCTGTGTGAGGTTAAATCTTTTACCAACACTTTCTAGTGCACTGACTATAAGCATTTTGTTGTGGTAAGAAAGAAGATTCTCTCTGGAACAGGGAAGAGTTTATTTAGGTTGCCAACAGGTTGTTAAAGGATTCACTTGTGGCCCTGGGTACTGGAGGATGGGACCACCATATAATCTACTTTTCCAGCACTCTTGTGCACTGATGAATACAAACTGCTTACCCTTTTCTTCCTGTACACTAGGCACTTCAATAATTTCTTTCAAGCAGTTGCCAGAGCTTGCATCTTTCAGCAGGGAATGAGCAGTATTGTTACTTCACTTGCCTTGATCATTGCCTAGGTCAGACTTTCCCTTGTACGTTTAGAGTCTTCAGTTTTTGTGAATGGCCAGACAGGCTTTGGATATATCCAAGGGCCTGGTTCTGCTTTCTCTTGTACTCAGAGTTAACAGAGATGGCCAGATCACATTTAAGTAGTTTGTCCCAAATATTGGAAATTTTCCAGAGCAGTTACTTTGCACTATGTGGAAAACTCAAGTGTAGATTACTTTCCTGGATGAAGATACACAGCAGATACTGATACCCAGATTATTCACACAAACCCAACTGCAGTGGAGACTGGCATAAGTTGTGTACAAACCTAATGTGGAAAACTTGTGTGAGAACTTTATAAACTGATGGAATTATGTCATGCAGCAAACTCTTAAAAGTCTATGCTTGTTTGTTGGTGTTGCTAATTTTCTCCTGGATCTGATACAGTGTGTATCTGCAACAGTGTTCCTTAAGAACATTGTGCTTAAATATCAAAGAGCTTTAAGCACATTTAAGTTAAATGAATGCATTGGTTTTCCATTGCTGTGTAGCATATATGGTATCATAGATTTTAGGTCTAGGCATAGAGTAGATGACATTTGCTGTCATCTCTCTGGGTTGAAATTAGAGCGTTTTCCTGGGTTGTGGTTGTCAACTGGGGCTCATGACCTTTTTACAGATCACTAGTTGTCAGCAGAAATAATTTTTTTGTCTGTGCAGAATAGTGATCCCCATTTCTCTGCTCGTTGTGAGGCAGAGACCAGTGTATGCTGTGTTGTGCCCTTTAGCCAATGCCTAGCATGAGTCTCTGCTTTACTCCTGGCTACCCAGAGGATCTCTCTCTCTCTCTCTCAACTGTTTTTTATTTTAGAGAGGATAAAACAAAAGAGGACAGATCTAAGCAGATCAGATCAGAACAGAACAATGTAAGCAACACAGCACTTCCCAAGAATTGGATATTAACAGTAGCTATCATAATGTCTTTCTTTGAAATAGCCAAGCTTAGCTTTACATACAATAATGTCAAATGTAACAAAATAGAGTAAAATCACTCAAGAGAATGAAAGTATTGCAAGGCATTTGGAATCAAATAACTGAACAATGGCTACTAAATTATCTCATTTTCCATAAAAAATTTGTTTATACTATCATACATATTAAAATCCAATAAGACACAACATGATAGAACCAATGGTAATAGAAAAACAAAAGCATGGTAGGACTTCAGAGCAAGATGATATTAAATCAACAGCTAGAGCACACCTCTCTGACCTTCTGTTCTGCTACTAGCTGGAGAAAATGCTGATTTTAAAGATCTCACCAAATTATATCAGATCTACCTAACAGGAAGCCATAGATAGTTTCATCATAATCACATTCTGAAGGGTGAAGGTTATTCAAAGGCAAGGGATATATGATGTCATTTTAGAATTTCGGGTGTTATAATGAACTTGGAATTAAGTTAAAACCTTGTTGATAACACTGTGAAAATAGCTTTTGGGCAGTGTCTTAGAGCTTTAGCTCTTTGAGTAAGAAAGTACAGAAATTTCTTATTTAAATGAATCTTTCTGAATCTGAGTTGTTAATTCCCCAGAATCTTACAGAGCTTTATTGTGGGTCAGGCACCGAGCGAGGCACTGTGGGGAAACAGTGCAGTGAGACAGGCAATGCCCTTTGCTGCATAGAAGTAGGTAAAAAGGTAAGGAGTCTCACGTGTTCATGAGCATTGCCTGGAAGAGATGGTATTCTGCAGACCATCATGGAATGATGATATATTTGTAATTAACATATGAACTAGGAGCTAACCAGCTGGAAATATATTTGTAAGTGTAACAAGTAAAATCACTACCATGGACCAGTGTTTGTAAAAGTTTAGTGTTTCTGAGAAGTTTGGTTTATATTGTTTTCTACTTGTATTTTATCATTTGCTACTGGATGGCAAAAATGATAAATGTAAAATCCTTAGGAATATTTAATTGGAAGTACGTTAGCTTAGAAATTTAAGTATTTTCTCCCTAAAACCATAGCTTAGCTATATCCTCACTTGACAATTAGAATGTAACCTGTGCTTCATAGTGGAGACACTGCCTTGGGACAGAGTTGATGCTTAATACTTAATTTTAGAATTGTTTTTTAGTTGCAAAAACTTTAAAGAGCGTAGTTTAATTATATAAACCTTTCTATATTTTTAATTAATATTTTAAAAAATAACATACATTAGCATATATATAATTCAAATAATACAAAAGTAAAAATATTACTAATCTTACTGTTTACTGTGCAGTAATTCTATCTGGAGGTACCTAAAGTTAAGAGAGGTGTATTTCCTTTAGGACTTTTCACTGTGCTTCTATACATGCTTGCATATAAAAATATTACTGTCTCTATCTGTACTTTTCTATATTTGTATCTCTCTCATATGTATATGTGTGTGTGTGTATATACAATGTATATGTATATTTATATGTGTGAGTGTGTATATATATATACATTTATTGCCCATATGGAATCAACCTATACCTATTAGTCCCAAAATTATATTTTTCCTTTAACAATATGAATTTTTCTTAAGTATCTTCTAGTTTGCCTTACCTGATAGCATATAGGAGTGTGGAAATCTTTTTTTTTTTTTTAATTTAAAGAGAAAAAAAACATGTAAAGGGTAGAGATAAGACAGAATTTAAAAAAAAGATAAACAGTAAGAAATCACTAGTTGATAAATTACATATTGTCCTCTTAGAAATAATTGTTCAAGTTACAAAATTAAAGCATACAAAATAGATATTCAAATAGTGAGAGTGTAAACAGCTGCGCATGCATGAATCTCTGCATGTATTTCTATACTTTCTGTATTAGAGGGAAAAACAAAACAGCAAGACAAAACAAAATATTCCTATAAAAACATGAAACCAAAAAGTCATATAAAACCATAGTACAAGGTGATCTACAATGATTACTGTGTTTTTTCTTATTATCTTCAATAGAATGTCTATATCATCAGGCATAATTGAATATAGCAGTATAATTGAGTATAGCAGTAAATAATAATAGTAGTAAAAATAAAACATTGTAGACAGTATAAAACTTCAAAGGCAGGTAATAATCAAACCAGAGTGGATATTCTAGTGAATCTTGTCATCTTAAGTGCAGTAGCCTGTACTCTCAGACTTGATACTATCAATCATAACAGCTTTGAATAAAATCTATCAATACAAAACAGCGATCTAACAAACCAGATTCGATTACGATCAATCATGGTAAAACAGTGTAGGTTTTACAGAGCTTTAGATTAAGTTAATAGGAAATTAAGGATGATTACCATACTATATCCTGTTATTTTCGGGATTACGGTCTGTGCCCTCAAATCTAATATAGGTAGAATGACTGGAACAGAATATAATACATCTAAGCAGACTGGTGTGAGTAATGTGGATTTTAAATCCTGGTGCACTATTAACAATATAGTGTATCAAAGCCATCTATGTTAGAGTTTCTAGTTATCCTTCTCTGCCTCATTTCTGCCATGCTGTTTTCCTGCCTTTGTTTGTCTACTTTTCTCCTTCATTCTCCTGCCTGCCCCACTCATTGAGGCCTTTCTGCCACTGTTTCTAAAATCCTGGTATTTTTTTTTCTCTCTCTCTAGAATGTCCTTCAGTATTCTCTGTAGGGTTGGATTGTTGGTCACAAACTCCTCCAGTTCCTCTTTGTCATGGAAGCATCTTGTTTTTCCATCAACTTCTAGTGACAGTTTTTCAGTGTACATCAATCTGGGCTGGAGGTTATTCTCTTTCAGGGCTTTGAATACTTCACTCCAAGCTCCTCTTGATCTGATGATCTGTGTTGAGAAGTCAGCCATGATTCTGATGGGCTTACCTTTATAGGTCATCTGTTTCTTTTCTCTGACAGCTTTTAATATTCTTTTTTTATATTGAATTTCTGGCATCTTGATGATTATATGTCTGGGTGTAGATCTGTTTTGGTTGTAGGTGGCTGGGGTTCTGTATGCCTCACACAACCGAATGTTGTTTTCTTTTCCCATGCTTGGGAAGTTTTCCTTAATTATTTCCGTGAATAGCCTTTGTAATTCTCCTGTATGTATTCCTGCTTCTTCGTTCACATTTCTTATTCTTAAATTGTAAATTCTCTTGTTATCTTCTAGCCTTTGTATTGTTACTGCCTGTTTCCTTGTTATTTTTAAGAGATCTTTCCTTTCATGATCACACATTGCAAACTTGTCTTCAAGTCTTGATAGTCTATCCTTATTTTCTTTTAAGGAGTTTTGCCAGCTTTCAATGGAGTTTTTAATTTCTTGATAGTCTCTTTGAATCTGCTTCATGTATTCTATATTTTCTTTATATTCTTTCTCGAATGTTTCTCTCCTTTTTTTGTGTTCCTCCCTTCTTTCGTCTATATCATCCTGAGAGATGCTTCCTGAGAGCATTTCTTCTGTTACTCTACTCATATCCTGCTTTACCTGATTCAATATTTCAGTTTTGAGCTCATCTACAAGGTCCTGAAGATATCTCTTAATATCCATTGAAGCCATGTCTGATGTTGTGTGTTTGCTGCCCTCAGTCACCCTTGTTTTTCCCTCTCCTGGATCAGGGCTCTCAGGGTTCTGGGCTGGGGGCCTCCTCCTGCCTCTCTCTCCTGTCATGGGCTTGGCTTCCTCTACACAGGTTACAGTATAGGTCCTAGCCCCCTTCCCTCTTGGCCACGGTTCCTCTAAAGCACGCTGACAAGGGACCTCTGCTCTCTCCTGCCTGCCCCTCCCCACCAGGACAACCAAACTTCAGGGGCCTTTCACCCAGTTAGTACATGCTAGGCACAGGGAATCAATTTGGGACGGCTCATTGGGTCCCGGCCAGGGGCCCGACCCAGTCCAAGCAAATCCCACGAATCTGCTCTGGGGAGGGAGCAACCAACTGAAGTCACTGTCACTCCCAGTTTATGCTCCTCCTGCCCAATTCCAACATGTCACCCACTTGTGTGTGAGGGATCTCATTCCCAGCACTGACTGTGGATTAATGAAGGTACCTTCGCTTGCTCCGCTCTCCGTTGGGCTCACCAACCCCCGACTTAAGCGCTGCTGTGCGTCCTGTGAGTGGCGGCGGGAAGGAGTTTGGGTGGCTCTGCCTGCCGGCGTGGATTCAAGCTGGTACACACTTGGCGGGCCACCATAAAATCGCTGTGTCCTGTAGTTTTAAGCTGTTTCAGTTGTAGTCCCAAAGTGTTTGATGAGCTTTTTTATGTTTAAATTTCTTCCTGTGTCAAGAGGATCCATCTCCCTCTGTCTGGGTCTCTCCAGGGTGTTTTATTCTGGCGTATGAGTTGTTTCTCCCTGGAGGCTTCATATTTTATTGCTCACTGATTGGCCATCTTGTCTTCTCCCTGGAAATCTTTTATATGAAGAAAAATATTCTAAAAGCAATTTCATGTTGAAGTTATCTTTTCTTTAGACAGAAAATAAAGTTACCTGGTATGCTAGCTCTTTGTCATTGTGATAAAATACTTGTTCAAAAACTTCAAACAGGAAAGGTTTATTTTGACACACAGTTTCTGAGGTCCATGATCCCTAGGCCTTGTTACTTTGGGCCTGTGATAGTCAGGGCATGGTTGTGGGGAGCACATGGTAAAGTCGCTCCCCTCATGGTAGTTGGGAAGCAGAGAGAGAAAGAGGCAGGGTTTGGGGCTCCAGTAGCCTTTCCAGAGCAAGCTCCCAATGACCTGTTTCCATTAGGCCTCACCCCCTAAGGTGTCATTATCTTCAGTGTACTGTGGACTGAGAAGCATGCCTTTAGCACCGGAGTCTTTAGGAGACATTTAAAATCTAAACCATAACGCTCAGCTTTACAGACAAGCTAGAGACCTTACAGTTTTTCTGTACAGATATCAAAGTCTGTAGAGGACAGAATGTGAAAAGATCAGAACATAAAAGGAAAAGGAGTGAAAATCAAAGACTAAAACAAAATGAAAGTGAAGCAGGCTTAGAAAGAAGAGAATGAAGATACTGGGAAGGAATTAGCAGTCCACTGGAGTAATGTATACAGACTTTATAATGAATGTTACTTGGTGTTTTTCATTGATATTGGTCCTTTTTATTTTTTAGCTTTGGAATTAAAAAGTACAGAATCCAGAAATGTGCTCAGTTGTTTGGCTCTGTTCCAATTTGGAGATGTACTCAAGATGTGGACATACTTTAAATATATTACAATATAAAACTTTTGACTAACATGATGCCACTTTTTCTCTAGTCTGCGTTAACTGTTTCTGTGATCACCATCAGTTTGTGACCATCTGATTGTTTTTTATCTTTTCTGAAATAAGTCATTGTATACCCTCTTAATGATTTAGAAATACCGACTTAAAATCAGATGATAAAAGATATGACAGTTCAAAAATAAGTGGGAACTAATGTTCTGCACTGTAAGACTCTTGTTTTTGGGATAGCTTGCAAAATGGGAATTCTAAATGTGTGTAAGCAGATTTAGATTATGATTATGAGTACTTTCATACAGTGACTGAAGCTGGTCTAGCTTTTTAGAATATGGGCTTTTGGGGTATTTCCAGAAATTGAAACTGGCATACTTTCTAAAATAAGAAGTCAGCATGTTTAGTGTTGTGAAAGTTTCAGTGGAGAGTTCTGAATTTAATTTTTTTTTCCAGATATGTGTCACAAAGATGTCTACACGGAACTGCCAGGGAATGGACTCGGTGATCAAACACCTGGACACAATTCCTGAGGATAAAAAGGTCCGAGTCCAGAGGACACAGAGCACTTTTGACCCCTTTGAGAAACCAGCTAATCAAGTGAAGAGGGTGCATTCTGAGAACAATGCTTGCATTAACTTTAAGACCTCCACTGCTGGCAAAGAGTCACCTAAAGTTAGGAGGCACTCTAGCCCCAGCTCGGTAAGTGCAGTCTTCCTATTTATCACTGAGTAAACAGAAGTAATATCCTGCTAATTATAGGATCACACTGTGCTGAAAGATGCCAGTTGGTTTTATCAGTGAATTTTTATGCATTTTCTCCAAGGGTGGTTTAATGTTTTAGAAAAGAGAGGGCAAACTATATGAGGACTGTTTACTCATAAGTACCCAGCAAGCAAATGAATGAAATGATTCAACTTATTTTTGGAAAAGCCCCCTTTTAAAGTAGGTTGGAGTCTCAGGAATTTATAATTAAAAATTCTTACCCTTTCAGACTCTTGGAGAGGTTCTTGAATTTTCGTTTTTTTTTTTTTAAATGTGAAGTGAGGATAGTTTTGAAATTGCCAGATTCACAAAGAATTTTGTTTCAGAAGAAATGTCAAAATGTGTTCACATGTTGTATTCCAGTTTGTTTTCAAGAGAAGTATTTTATAATTTACAAGCTAGATGTCGAAGTAGCTCTTCAAAGGGAAAGTCTCTTCATCATTGTGAAATTTGCTGAACTCCAAATCAAGGCAGTTCTTGTCTTTTGACCTAAGGAGGTTGTTTCAGTTGAGGCTGCTGGAATAGAGTATCATCGATGACTTAGATGACTTAAAACAGCAGAAATCTATTTCTCATGGTTTTGTGGCTGCAAAGTCCACATCAGTGCTCTGGCAAACATGGTGAGTGCTAAGGGCACTTTTGGTGGTTTGCAGAGGGCCATCTTCTCTCTGTTTCCTCAGTGTGTGTGGGTGGGGGGCAGGGCGTGGCAATGAATCAGCTCTCCTATCTCTAGGCATCTTAGTATAAGGGCACTGACCTCATTAACAAAGGCTCCATTATGACTTTACTGACCAAAGTCTCCATTTCCAAATACTGTTTAATAGGAGACCACAGACATTCATTTGATAGAAAAGGTATAAAATTCCAAGGTGATTGCTACTCTGTGCCTGTAATAATTTTACTGGAACTTATTTATAAGACTAGTCTGCACTTAACATTGTAAAAAAAAAATCCAGTGATCTTTTGATCATCAGGAATTAAGTAATTCTTAGATTTATCCTACATTTATGAAAGTTTTGACATAGATGCAATGTTTAAAAGGTAAGAGAGTGCACAGAGCATTTTGATTCTGTTATCTTGCTAAGAAGCATATGATTTTTCATAAATTTTAAGTAGTATATTTTAGGGGAGCAAAACCAGATATGAAATGTCACCTTTTAGAGGAATATTGACACTTCCACTTAAAATGTAGGAGATTGCACAGTTCTTTCATTGTATTTTTTAATTAAGAAAGTTGAATTGAAATAAATATTATTAACATTGTGAGAATTGATTGTCTGGTTTCTCCCATACTAGTTTTTGTAATCTTTATCTGTGGTTCTACGGTAGGTCCACCTGTGTCACAGATACCCACTAATTTCTGGGAGAATTTTAGATTTAGTGTCATGTAGAAGAAAGGAGTTACTGAGAGTGATTAAGTCCATGTGGTACCAAAAAAATCACACATTTTACTGGATAGTTATCTTAATATTATAACAATTTATACAGGTTGTATAAAAATTAGCATACTGGGTATTACAATAAGTCATTTTATACTAAAAAAACCCACTGTGTATCTAAATTCAAATTTAACTGACTATTCTGTATTTTACTTGGGAAACCTAGCATTACTGTATTGGTCAGATTGTTCTGCTTTGGCCACTGGGAGGGAGCTCTTTAGGATTGTTTATGGTGTCCTTTTGAGAGATTGTCATCATTTTGTTTTGAACACTTTCTAATTTTCTGCTTCTATGAGGTGTTGCCAGTTATTTCTTTCTTCCTCTGACCTGAAATCACCCATTTCTCTAAGTAGCTCTCTGACACCCATTTCTTCCTCTGACCTGAAATCACCCATTTCTCTAAGTAGCCATTAAAGCATATTATTTAGAAACCAAAGTCTAGATGCTAGGTATGCTTATTGGTACTGGGTGTCATGAAACTTCAAAAGTCTAATTACATGAATGATAACAGTGGGACTTTGATACTCATTTTTAATTTTAAGAAAGCAGTCCATTAAAACCCTTATATGAAAGATGGGACTCATCTCTCTGATATGTTCTATATCCCTCTCCTTAAAGTTAATATGCTTATTAAAATAATACTTGAGGATAATGAAAAGGTCAAAAAAAGATGGTTCTGAGAAGATGACAGTGGCATAGGTTTCAAAACTTTTCATATAATTAGAACAACTAGTGGAGTAAAACCAAAACCCATGCATGGTATCTTTAAAAATACAGATGACCAGCCATGATCCTCAGAAGCAGTGGTTGTAAGGTCTATGTGGTGTCAGAAAATGTGATGGAGGAAGTTCAAGGAAGGCAGGAGACTGGTGACCCCCTCTTAGAACCAGGAACTCCCCAACCGTCATCAATTACCTACCTGTGGCTTGTTGGGCCATTTTCAGGGCTGCAACAGCTACCACCAGGGGATGTTGGTGGCTCCCGTGAATGGAAGAACAGGAGGAGATCTGTAGCGATCTGACGGTACTGGGATGGTCTTTTACTCCTGCCACTTCTCCAAAATGACAAATCGAAGCACTTTCTTGCCCTGATAGAAGATTTTGGAGTAGATTCTGTGCAGTGCAGGCTCCTAAGGCCAAAGGAAGGAGAAGATCCAGGAAACAGTGTTGGAGGGAAAGTGACTTTAGTTTCTATTATGTTTCTTTTTCCAAGTGTATTTATCTGTTTTGGCTTAAAATAATATATAGTATTTATAATTCTTGGTGAGATATATATATATATATATATCTAATATACATATATTAGAAATTGAACTCAGGACTTCACACTTGCCAGGGAGGCACTGTGCTGTTGGTGATGTAAATAAATATTGTTCATAGTAAGGAAGCAAAGTGTACTGTGATTAAATTTCCATTCTTTCCTAGTTGTAATTGCTCTTTTCATTTATTAACAATACTAATTAATATCATTAATATTACCTAACTTACAATTTGAGGCTTGGAACTTTTTAACAGAACAGTGAAAATCCTCTGACGCAAAGCAGAATCAGGTACTTTTATCATTTGCTCCTGAGACTCTCTTTGCAGTTCTCTGTGGTCCTAACCTGGTATAGATTGATCCATCTGCAAGCCTGTGGTCCTAAGGCTTCCAATCACCATCTTCCTGAGACTTTTTTCCTTTTTTGGATTTTTTGTTTTTTGGGTTTCTTGTCATTCTTGTCCTTGGTTTATTTCAGTGGTTCATAGAAGCACATCTTCCAAAAGTTTCTGAAAAAAAGAGATGGGATTTTTGCACACATCACGATACTCATCTATTGTTGTTGTTGCTGCCACTCCCTGAATTATGTTTCTATTTTATTTTATTATTTTATAACAAAAAAAGAATAAAAGTGATGATTCAGAATTTCAAAACAAAATAATAGGAAATTAACACTAGTTGTCTTCAAAGTAGTTGCTCAGATTACAAGATATAGACATGGAAAAATGATGAAGCAGTGAAAACACAAGCTGTTCTTTTTGTTGAACTCATAGAGCTTAGCAATATGATCTATCTATCTATCTATCTATCTATCTATCTATCTATCTATCTATCTATCTTTCCCCTTCTTTGTTTTCCCTTTCCCCCATCCCAGTTGCTTTTTCCTTTGGGGCAGTTTCTTCCTCTTTCACTTTTACATTTTGGATCTTATTTATTACTCTTTCAGCTTTTTACACTAGGAAGACAATATGATGTTTACACATGCAAGTCTAATTTATTTCACTTATGAGTATGGTCTCTAGTTGCATCCATTTACCTATAAAAGCCTTGAGTTTATATAAAAGCCTTCTGTATAGCTGAGTAGTACTCTGTTGTATAAAAATACCACATCTTTTTTGTCCATTCCTTGGTTAATGCACATTTGGGTTATTTCTAAAATTTAGCTATTACAGATTGTGCTGCTATATACATGGGTGCACACATATTGCTGTGGTATGATGCTTTTAATTCTTCTAGGAAGATACCCAGAAGGGGAGTAGCTAGATCAAATGACATCTCTAACCATAGTTTTTTGAGGATTCTCCACACTGATTTCCACAGTGGTATACCAGTCTGCACATCCACCAACAGTAGATAAGGGTTCCTTTTCCCCTACAGCCCTGCCAGCATTTGTTATTGGATTATTTCTTGATGGTAGCCATTCTTTCTGAAGAGAAATAGAATCTCAGTGTTGTTTTAATTTGCATCTCTTGAATGACCAATGATGTTGAATATTTTTCCATATATATATTTGCCATATGTATTTCTTCATCTGAGAAGTGTGTATTTATCTCAAGTGCTCATTTTTGGAGTAGGTCTTTGAATTTGGGGAGGTCTGAGTTTTTTCAAGTTTTTGTATGTTCTAGATAGAAGTCCTTTATCTGAGGGAGAGTTGGCTAAAATGTTTCCCCACTCTGTGGTTTTTCTTTCCACTTGGTGATTTATTTTTGATGTGCAAAAACTTTTTAAATATGATTACACCCTGTTATTGATTCTTTGAAGTACTTCTCATGCAGTTTGGGTTTTATTCATGAATTCTCTGCCTACCCCTATGTCTTCAAGATTTTTACCTACCTTGTCTTCCATTAAATTAGTGTTTCTGTCTTAATATTTAGATCTTTGGTCCGTTTTGACTTTAGTTTAGTGCATGGTGATAGACATGGGTCTAGTTTTAGTCTTCAGCACATGCAAAGCCAGTTTTTCCAGCACTATTTGTTACAGAGGCTTTCTTCCAGTGAATATGTTTTGCCCCTTTGTCAAAGATAAGGTAGCTGAATGTGTTTGTAGTTGTGCCTGCATTTTCTAATCTGTTCCACTGATCCTCAAGTCTGTGTTTTTTTTTTTTTTTGCTAATAACATGTTGATTTTATCACATATAATACTAATTTTACTGGATATATGATTCTATTTTTAAAACATTATGTTTTCTTAGATTTTTGAAGGCCTTGTTTTGTAATTTTTTTTTTTAAGGTGTTGTGGTGTTATTGAAAACCAAAGGACAGCTGGGGATTTAGCTCAGTGGCTTAAGTGCCTGCCTGGCAAGCACAAGGTTGTGAGTTCAATCCCTGGTGCCAAAGAAACAAACAAACAAACAAAACCAAAGGACTGTTCTGAGTCCTAATTTGTTTTGTATCCTTCTTTAAAATTTGGCAAGAACCTTTTCTTGGTATTTAGTGGTTTTTATTTTGAAATGAATTTCTTTCAGTTTCATAAAGATATTCTTTTATTAATTTATTAATTTTTATTTTCCACACCAGGATTGAACCCAGGGCATTGTACATACTAGGGAAATACTCTATCATTGAGTCCACCTCTATCTTTCTGTTTAAAAACATTTTTATTAGATGAAATGTTGGTATTTCTGTCCTGATCTTCTAATTTACTTATCTTTTCTGTATTTATTCCAAACCTCCCTCCCCTCCACGCCCGCCTGCTTTCTGGGAACTTTTTTTGACTTTAACTTTTAACCCCTCAGTTGAAATTTAATTTTTCTAATGTTTATTTCCATGAACTCTCTCAATTCTTGACTATTGTTATAAAAAAAAATAAAACCCGTCTTGTTCTTTGGCAATAAATAATATATTGCCTCATATATTTCTAAGGATACTCAGTGTGGATTAGGAAAACTTCGCATTTATCCTTCCCTTCTCAAGAGATTCTTACTCATTCTGTTTAGTCTTACAGGTTACAATTTTGCTGTCATTTCCATATGGGTTAGTAGGGTGGACATACAAATATGTGTTTATGCCATTGAGTTTAATTGGCAGTTTTCTTTGTTCTCTTCTATTGTATTTTATGCTAAAGTTTTTGACTTTTTGCATGAAATTCGTAGAAAAATTCATTGGCCGAGAATGTGAATAGAACATATTTCATTGTGTTGCATTGTTGTGGAAATTCAAAAAATGGAGTACTAGGCATTGAAGGTTTAATTTCCTTTGGATTCTCTTTTGTGAGTTTTCGTAAGAGGTGTACCCTAGCCTGCTTCAACCTGGGGTTTCTTTCTGATGTACCAGGGCACTTGCTTTACTTTGTGTAGATACTGCTTTGTACTATTTTCAAGTTAGTCATCTAATAGCCTTTTTATATGCCCTGGAAAAATGTCTTTTCTCTTTCCCCATCAAACTGGAGAGGGTTTCTTTCTGTCTTTTAGCAGAGTGCTACAATATTTACTTCTGTCTTTTTGCCTGCTGTCTTTTTGTTCTCTGCCCTTTGTTGAAAGAAAAGGATGTTTTATTCTTTTTTCGTGAAAAAACTAATTTCCGTTGCATTTCCATTTGTGAAAAAGTGGAAGCATTGACACTTCTTGTGTAACACCATTTTATATCTCCCACAACAGAGTGTGGATTTGATCATTTCATATCATTTGGTAAAAATGAGAAAGCATGAGAATGGTGTTGGCACAGAATTTGTTATTCTTAAAGGTAGCTGATGTAGCAGTGGTAAATATCAAGGGAATCCCTTTATCTGTGAGTCACCAGGATTAATTCATGTCTTTAAGCTGTTTCAAGTATTACTTATCTTGAGTAGTCTCCAAGAGTAGATTTGAGAAAGAAGAAACAATTGAAAGTGTGGCAACACACCTAGTATTTTAATGAAGAAAGCATTGTTTCTTGGAAGTACGGTGGTGTAGAAACTACTTTAACCACATCCATACTGGTACATATATCTGTATAAATAGTTCTGGCTCTTGTATGTGTTTGGAGCCATGACTGTACTCAGGGATCTATGTACCTTGGTATCAGTGGCAGTAATACTGGTCTATATTTGCTTACTTTTTTTTTTCAGACAGAGACATTTTAAAGTTCTGGAAAACTGTACAAATTCTGAGTTTATTACAGTTGGTATCTTTCAAGGGAACTGTTTGTTTCAGACTTTTTTTGGAAGACCTACCTACTTTTCCCAGTACCATTTCCTGGGTAGTATTTAATGCTCTCACTGATGTGATATGCTTTGCATAGCCTTTCCCTATCATTCCCCAACCTGTCTGTGCTCTTCAGAGACAGATAAACTGCCTATCTTGCCAACCCAATTTTAGAAGAGATTTCATTGAGTTGCGCTATAATAAGCTGAGCTTAAAGAGAACATATTTCCAGAATTTCTTACTTATGTTAATGTTCTCTATGCATTCTACAAGTTGCTCAAAATTTACTTCTTTCAATCACCATGAAAACTTGCTTCCCCTGATATACAGATCTATTCTGCAGAGAGGGGAAGAATGTACAGACTTGTAAATGACAATTCTATTCCATTCTTGCTGTAGCTTCCTCTGGGTATTGTTCCAGGTATAACCGTGACCCTCATCTGCATGTTAACATGTGACATTTGGGTTCATCTCTCTGTCCAATGTTTAGATATGCTTTATAAATGAGTTACCTATTAACTGTGGCTTCCCTGAGTGTGTCTGTTGCAGGAGTATAAGGACTGGGTAATAGAGCCTGTTGTGGAAGTCAAAGGCAAGGGAATAATTAGTCACGTCTGGTTTGACTTCAAGTCCTCGCTTAATGAGTTCACATACCTCGGCTGAATCCGTCCTCCCTTGTCCTCTTAATTGTGGTTGTCCTGCATTCAGTATATTATGGTCTAGATCTTAAATGTTACCTATAGGCCTTGTGTTGAAGGCGTTGCTTCCAGCCAGACCTTTAAGAGTGAAAAGAAGTTAGAGACTTGTGCCCTTCAAAGGAATATGAGGACCATGCCACTTTCTTTCTCTTTCTTTAGTTTCTTGGCTACCATGGAGTAATGGGCGTCCTCTGTCAGATGTTCCTGCCATGATGTATTATACAGCTATTAATCCAAAACAACATGGCTAAGTGACCATGGAATGAAATTTCTGAAATGAGCCTAAATAGACCTTTCTTCCTTTAAATTGTTTATAGGGTTTCAGTAGACGACAGACCTAATCATAATTAATATCTCCTCCAGATGGGCTGGACTGGGACTCCACAGGAATATTTTAATAGTATGATAGTGGTAAAAAAATAGACTTGGTTCTGATAATTTTTTTTTTAAATTTCAAATTCTAGTACTGCTAGTAAGTTCTTAGGTGAATCACTTTATTTCTCTGGTCTTTTCATTATTTCGTTCAAATGGGAATGGTAGAACCAATCTCATGGTGGTATTACAGGGATTAAATTCATGTAATGTATACAACACTCAAAGACTGCATATAGTAAATATGTAGTATTTACTAGTTGTTTTGGACGTTGTTACACAATGAGCTAAGGTGCCAAGGTCCAGGGATGACACCTTAATGGCAGGGTGGCAAATACTGTTCAACTGGAAGATTATCTGTGCTTTCCATTACCAAGCCTATGTTCCCCTCCACTGGTCTAGACAATTGGTGGTTGTCTGCACTTTCATTCTGTTTCTTAAAAATGTAGTAACTTTATCTCATTAAACTCCACATCTCCATGTGGTTAGTGTCTGTCAGCAATTGCAGATTAGCCCTCTGTATTTCCAAGTCACTATCGCACTATGTGAAGACTACGCTCTACCTAAGGAATTGATAAGCAGAGACTAGTTGTTCCGTAAAGCTGTTTCCTGGCCATCCACATACCTGATAGCAAAGAATGGAAGATAATATTTGGGACTGACTACATCTTAGTTGATCCAGTATCATTAGTTAAACATGATGATTTAATAATAGTTGTAAGAAAAAAAAGCAGATGAAAAACCTGCACTTCAATTATTAAAATAGAACCTTTCCTTCTGAGTTATTCTTTATTTTGCTCATTTGATAGGAAAGATTATATTACTGGTCTCTTTAAAAACTTGTCATTTGAATTCCTTATTTATAGGCATAGTAATTACAAATAAGACTATTTCTGAATCCGTAAAATAAGATACTCAGTTTTTAAGACTTTTAAGTCTTGAGGCTCAGACTACCTTGTGGACATGGCTTATTCCATAAGACCATTCTTTTGTAGATTAGGACAATTTTAGAGTGAAATTATATGTCTTTATCTTCCTGTGAATTCAGTATGATTGATCTGCAAATTACAGTGTATTTCCAGAATAACTATGTATTAGTTTCACAGGGTAAACCACTGACTTTTTTTAAACCACCAAATGTAGCAAAATATTAATTTTCTGCCATTGCAGTGTTAATAGAGTGTACTTTTAACATGGCGGTTAAGATATCCAAATCCATTTGGTTAGTTGAATAGACTGCTTTGTACCATTAACATTTTCTGCTTGTGAATAAATGAAGATCATTTGTGCAACAAGAAAATTGTCCTTGTTCTTAAAATTTCCTGTCTACTTTTTTTAAAATAGTAAGGTCTATGTTTTAATTCCATATACAAGGCAGATTATGTAGAGTGAAATACACAATTTTTAGGATAGTATCTGTACCTTTCCCAGAGGAAAAAGATGCTGGCATTTATACTCTCTGACAGTTCTGTGAGGACTGCCTCTACTACTTGCTCTGAATACGCATTAGCATTTTATCTCCTAATAGGTGTAAAGAGGTAATTTTCTGCAGCCACTTTCCCCCTTTAACTTAGATTGGATTCATTCTTAAAGGAGCACAAAAGCAAACACACAGACCTCTCATTCTGATTTTAAATAATTTAGAGTGGAACTGTGAACACAATATTTTCCCCATTGAAGATCATTTTATACTGAAGTTTAGTATAGGTTTTAAATTTTCTATTTAAAACTTGGGCTCAGGAGGGTGGTGGTAAAGTGTGACATTCGCAAGCTGTTTCTGGTGATGAAAAATGCATGAGAACATAACCCACACAGGACTAGTCAGGCAACTTTGCATGTAATTTTCCATTAAATTTTACTTGATTCAGCTCACCACATGGTTTGTATCTTATATGTTTCTTGAAAGAAAAAAAAATAAGGATCCTAAATGAATGTACTGCTTGCACCTCAGAAACTCGTCACTGTGATTACATAGTTTAACCGACATGGGAACTAAATTCCTTGAAAAGCAAATCATAACCTTCCATTTTTTCTTCTCCTCTCTCCATTCCTGTCTGTATTCAATTTGAAACAGTTTTGTCTGTCTGTTTCTTCTGTATCTATATAGTTATCAGCTGAATTATGACAAACTAAATTTTGATGTTGAAATCTCAATGCCCATTACCTCTGAATGCTACTGTATCTGATGATAAGGTCTTTGAAGATGCGGTTTGGCTGAGTTAATCATTGAGATCAGACCCTAATTCTAGGACGGGTGCCTCTCTTAGAAAGGGGAGAGGCACCAAGGGATGCGCTGAGTTGAAGGAAAAGCATTGACAACAGGGTGAGAAGGGGAGAAAGGGGCAGAGCTGCAGGCCCAAGAGAGGCTCAGGGAAACCAGACTGGTCAATATCCTGACCTAGGACTGACTTCAGGACCAGGAGGAATGCAGTTTATTAGTGTTGGAGCCACCCTGTCTATGATGTTTTGGTATCTCTAGCAAACATATCTATTATATAATATTGTATCTATTTTGTAGTACATAGAGGTACAGATCTGTATGCATTTATATTTTCATATGCATGTCTTTATTTAGTTGGCATATTTTCTTAAAATACTGTAATTAAACAGTTTTTGCTACTAATTATTGTCTCATACTTGGCACTAAATGAGAGTAAATAGATGAATTTTACTCTGAGGAAAATAATATATTTAACTGAGGCACAGTGTATGTTCTTGGGCAAAGTAATCTTACTGGAGGCTTTTCTATTTATATTAAAGTAGACCATGCTGACAGTGTCTTCTGGTTCCGGAGATTCTGCTTTTGTAAAGGCAAGAGTTCCTATTATTTTCTTACTTAAAAAATTAGCAGCATTTTATCCTAGAGTGAAATTGACCCCTCCTCAGATACTTTGCTCAGGAAATGGTTACTATGGTGTTCTCCACGGTGGCAGATAGAGTAATTGACCCTGAAAACATGCTCATGGGCTTTACTAAATTTTCCAGCAGTTGTTTCTGCGTTCGCCGTGGTCATTCTTCCTATGATGTTCAGTCACTGCCCAGATGAGATAGACTGGGTTAAAACTTGGGCCCGACAGAAACCTATTCTTTGCCTTCTTATGAGTAAGGGAAGTCTCCTGATGAGATTCCCTCCGCAAGTGCAGCTTCTAGCATCCATCCGTCATATGTGCTTTAAAAGATTTGATTTTACAGTTAGCAAAATCTTTAGTTCCATATACATCCTCTTTTTTTTTTCCCTTCACAGAATGAGCTGTATTAAGAAAGTTAACAATACGGAAGTTTATATATACTGTCGTGGGTTAGCCATTGAGGCTGTAGGCTCTTCCCAGGTGAATAGGGTGTTAGGAATGTGCATGTGTGTGTTTTCTACACTCCCCGTCACTGATTGTGGGGCCCTGACATTCAGCCGAGGAGAGGTGTATTTGGCAGTGCAGAGCTTGTTCCAATGATCAATGGTCACGATTCTTGAATAGTCTGGGTACAGAGACTCCTTGTCCTGTTCTTTAATATGATAGTGAAACATGTCTTTCACCCAAAGACTATAAAGTTGTCTTGGGCAGTGATTCTTTTGTTTGTTTTAGTTTTAGTTTTAGGTTTTTTTTTTTTTTTTTTTTTTTTTTTTTTTTTTTTTTTTTTTTTTTTTTTTTTTTTTTTTTACAGTGCTGGAGACCAGACCTACAGCTTCACATGTACTTTACCATGGAGTTCAAGCCTACAACCTTAAAATCATCTTTGTAAAACTAGACTATTTCCCCTTTGCTTGTGAATTCTATAATTTTTCTTATTTTGTTTTTGTTTCGGATATACACAAAATTAAAAAAAAATTTTTTTTTGGTACCAAAAAATTGAACTCATGGTCATTGAACTCATGACCTCACACTTATGCCGCTGAGCTAAATCCCCAGCCCCTAAAAATTGTTAAGAATTTATTATATTGGGGCTGGAGATTTAGCTCAGTGGCATAAGCACCTGCCTTACAAGCATGCAGTCATGGGTTTGATCCCTGGTACCGATAAAAAAAAAAAAATTTATTACATTTACCTTATTTTCTCTTATGTAGTGAAATGTACCAGTAGATTTTTGGATGTTGAGTTATTCTTGAATTCATGAAACAATTCTCACTTGGCCATGATTGTTTTAACATACTTGAAGAAAGTCATTATCTTTTATATTTTTTGAAATTTTTGCTTTTATGTTCATCATACTTGGCCTCTTTTTTAGTTGATTAGATAAGGAGTGAATTTTGATAATAGAGTTATGCTAATCTCAGAAATTTATTTGGTAGCAGTTAATATTTTTATGATGCAATAGGGTACCTGCTTTTTACAACTTAGTAATTATTTGTTAGCTAAATTTTAGTAGAAGTTGCTCCTATTAGCCTGTTGAATTTAGACATTTTTGTTGTTTAAAATTGATTATGCTTATTTTGTTTTGATTTTTGCAGCAGTAGATTCGGGTATGTGATACTTCTACAGACAATGTATGTTTTCTAAATTTTAAGTATTTTGGTATAAAGCTATACATAGAATTCTAGGTTAGCTACTAACAACAGAAGATCTGTTTCTACTGAGTAATCATTTCTTTTAAATGTTTAATCTTTATTTGGTTTGCTTTTATTTTAAGTTGCAGAGAATTGTCTCTTAATGGTCTTTGCAAATAGCATTAAGCTTTAATGATCATGTTTATATTTTTCTTCATATTACATGAATGTCTTTCATTTTAAAATCTCTTCTTGCTGTATCATTTTAGCTCCTTTTCTAGCTACAGTTAAAAGTCTAAATCACACACTGGGTATATATGCTTAAATTTTCATTTATGTATTGATTTGGCTACATTGCAGAGGTCCTAAAATATGTCCTTATGTTTACTCATGAATTTTCACTTTTGGTTTTCTTTTTTGGCTTTCACATAACTTTAATTTTTGCCATTTAAAAAAATTTTATTAGTACATGTTTGCAGTACATGATGTTCTCTTGCATCTTAGGTAGTAGGTGTGTGTACATAACATAATTTGATTCTTTTTTATTCTCCTTTCCTTTCCCATTCTCTCCGTCTCTAGATTCCTTTTCCCATTTTCATTATTATTTTTATTACTTTCAATTCATGTTTATAATATATAGTGTTTACATTAATTGTAGGTATATGGTACATGTGTGTGACACGTCTTAAATCTTTCTACTTTCCGGTCCCCGCTTCCCCATCTCTTGGACCCCTTTCTGTTTGTAAATGATCTCTATATTTCCTTCTGTCAGTCCTTTATTTTGCTCTTTGTTTACACATCACCTTACTTAAAAGAGAAATACCATATAGTATTTAAGCTTGTGTATCTGGTTTATTTCATTTAGCATTGTTTTCTAGGTATATCCTTTTTAACTTTTGATTATGAACTATTTCATTTTCTTTTTATTATTCTCATTTTAAAAATGAATTTTATATATGTTTAAAGTAAACAACATGATGTTATATAAAGATGAAAGTGTTGCTATAGTAACATACTGTTTTGCAAGACAGCTGTAATCTACTCATTTAGAGATAATCTCAAATTCAATATACTTCAACAGTACTCTTAATGTGTAATTTTATTGCATTATATTCAGAAAAAGAAGTTGAAATACAGTGTTTTATAGTTTTCAGTATTGAGATCTTTATAGCCTAATTTAGGATCATTTTAAAATTAACATTAAATGTGTGCTTAAAAGGAATATAAGCATGTGTTAATATATATTAAAGTAATATGCTAATTCTGATTTCAAATCTGTTTATTCTTTACTTATTGGTTATCTTCTTGCTTTGTTAATATTAAGCAATATTTGTCTGTCTTCTGTTATCACTGTAGATTTGATGATTTCTCATTTTGTAATTTCATGTATTTCAAAGCTATGTACTAGTTTATGGTTATTACATTTTTTAGTAGATTTAACATTCACTTTGTGGGAAATAGCAACTTCATTTATTGTTTTGTGCATTTTGTATTTTCTGCTATCAATATATATTGTATACTATTTTCAAAAAAATTTTTTTAGCTGTATTTTCTCCTTATTCTTTTATTTTTTGATTAATTCTTTTGTTTTAATTCTGTATCTTCTAAATAACATATTGCTAAATCCTCCTTGCTTTTTAATCTGAGCTTTTATCTTGAAAGGAAGTTGATTCTTTTATGTTTATTGTAGTTATTGATATGTTTATATCAACTTCCTTTTTATTTGATGATATTTCCCTTAGTGTGGTTTCTTAATGTGAACTATTCCTCATATGCCTCCCCTTCTCCCTTCATTGCACTTTTTTCTTCTATTCCATTTTCTTTGTTTGAAATTTGTGCATTTTATTTATATAAATCTAGTTACTTCCTTTTAAGAGTTTATAAACATATTAAAATTTATGCCTCAAGAGTTAGTGTATGAAGTCTGTTCTGATGGAGTTAAGAAATCTCAACATATTATTTTTCTTTGTAAGTTTTTGCCTTCCTGTGTGTTTTCTATCAGTCTGAACAAGTTTTATATTGTGACAATAAGGAACTTTCTAGATGTTTTTCCCAGTGTGAGATAAAATTACTGTATATATTGCACACTTGAGTGATTTAAATGTATTAGTAATGTAAAGTTTTTTCTCTTTTAATTTTGAAAATTTTGGGGTCTTTTGGTAGCCATTGTTGTCTGTAAAAATATGCTTGTTGAATAATTTCTCTACTTAGATATAGTAACTCAAGTTTTCTGGGAGAATTCATTTCAAAGTTTGAGCTTATTATTTTTTACAGTTACATTCATTCTTCTATTTGCTGTCCATTAAGTGTTTCATTTTACTGAATAAATTTTTAATCTCTGAGATTTCCAGTTTATTTTTTTAAATGTCATTTTATGTTTTGGCAATACTGGGTTGAATCCAGGGCCTTGTACTTGACAGGCAAGTGCTCCATCACTGAGCTGTGGACCCAGATCAGTGTTAATTCTTTAAAGGCTGTTGTCTCTTCATATTAAGAGTCACGCTAACCTTTATACAGTGCTCTGAATTCAATTTCCTGGGTTTTAGTTTACCTGCCCATTAAATTTGATGCTTTTTGTTCAGGCTATCAATTTTCCTGAAATGTTTGTGATTTTTGGTCGTATACTCATCTTTGTATTTCAAGAATCATCAATAGCTAATTCCATTTTCTCTAATTTATCTCTGTTGACTGTATGAAAGAGGCAGTGCTTACAGTTTAGGGGACAGGAAACCATGCCTTTTCTCTGCGTGTTGGTTAAGTCTTTGTTCTACCTCTCTGTCCCAAATACTACATTCTCAGCTGTCTCCTCTTGCTGTTGTCCCTGTAGCCTGCTTGGGAAGACCCTGTGTGCTCACTGTGTTGACCAGTGTTGTGTTTACTCATAAGATCTGGCTTCTGTCCTCATAGTCTTCTCTTAATGTCAGGGCTTTCTTCTGAAGTTTTGATCCTGATTATAAGTTTCCCTCAAAATTTCTAATTAGATTTTGACATTTTTTTCCTTTTCTGATTCTGGTTTTTTTTTTTTTTGACAAATGTCTTTTCAGTCACCATATGGAATTTTGAGTGAAAAAGAGATAAGAATATATATTTAAACTGCCACATAGATTCCTTAAAAATGATGGGAGTTCAAATCATTGCCCTGATATTGTTTTTAAATAAATGGTTTGGGAGCACATCTAAAAGTAGTGTTCTGTCTTAAGACTAGGGTTCTCTGGACTTTGTCAAAAAGTTCCTTTATCAAACTTTGGAAGTTGGTTATTGAATACTACATTTTGCATTCAATGGAGTACTACTTTGTCCATAAAGAAAGATAAACTTCAGGCATTTGTAGGTAAATGGATATACTTTGAGACCATATTGTTAAGTGAAATAAATCAGACATACAAATTAAATATTGTACAGTTTGTCTTATATGAGAAATTCAAAATATAAATAAAGAACAAAATAGAAGATAAATAGGGAGATCTTTTCAAATGAGAAGTGGGACAAGAGATGGAGGGAGAGAAGAAGGAAGGGAAAAGGAATTTAAAAACAGTTAAAGAAAAGACTGGAAATAGAGCTTTTCCAAAGAGGAAGGGGAAATAAGAGTTGGAGTAGGGAGCGATGAGAGGGGAAGAGGCCAAAAAAAAAGATGAACATGGTTATGTACCAACTTCCCATGATAAGTGTAATCATTATGTACTGCCAACATGCTTTAAAAATTTAAAGTTGGTTATTTATGAATTATCATGAGCTTTAGTAACTTTTTATGAGTTATCTGTGTACTGTGATCGGATAATGCCTCTGGTGAGATGCTTTGAATTACTTATGTAGTTGTAACTCAGTCATGTTTTGGTATCACCCTTTTATACTGTCACTGAATGTTTCTGCCCCATGGAGGACAGTATTCATCTTTTATTGCTCCATGGTTGAAGTTGGCTGGGAACTGAGCACAACAAAAGCCACTCTTACCACTTTTTTGGTCATGGTGGATCGTAATCTTGAGGAGTAATTTTGTTTGAGCTTTAAGTAATGGATTATGTACACACGAGGGAGATCCATTTTGTGTGATAATATATGAATGATGCACCTTTGATTATCTATTTGTATTATCTCTAAAAGGTGTGGAAAAGGTTCCTTTCTATGATTGAATAATATGCAGCTGCAATTTACAACAGGAGTGAAGTAGTAAATACTTTCACCTTTGTCAGTCTTACGAGCTTTATTGCAATGAGAGCTCTGTTATATCTAGAAAGCTGGACAATGTGTGAATGATGAGCATGATCTTTCTAATAAAACCTCATGGTTGCTAAAGTTCAGTTTTCCTATAATTTTCACATAATATGAAATGTTATCTTTTTTATACTGCCACCTAAAAAAAAATCCTAAATTTATAAACTATGCACACATAGGTGGTAGCTAGATTTGACCCACTGACCATGGTAGGCTAGTTCTAAATTTAGAGAATTATCACATGGAAAATGATATATTGACTCTAAATTAAAAAAAAAAAAGAAGCAGACAGCAAGACAGTATTTATAGTGGAATTCCAGCTGTGTTAAAAAGAAAAAGCAGTTATCAGCAAGGTAACACTGGAAAAGATATCAAAATACTTGGTTTCTTGGTTAGATTATGGGTAAATTTAATTTTACATGTGTTCATTTGCATATATTGGATTTTATACTCTGTTTATTATGTTGTTTTAAAAAGTATTCTCAACTTAGAAAAAAGTTACTTAATAAGTGACAGAGAATCTGTGCATTTGCAGTAAAATCAGAGTATTTATTTTGTTAATTAATATGATACAATCTGTTTTGCTTACCCTCTGTCTGCTTCACTTTTAGCCAACAAGTCCCAAATTTGGAAAAGCTGACTCATATGAAAAACTGGAAAAATTAGGAGAAGGATCTTATGCTACAGTTTACAAAGGGAAGAGCAAGTAAGTTCATTATTTTTTTAATACGTAAATTGTATCTGCTCTCTTAATTCTAAATAGCAATGTGTTTAAGTAATTGATCATAAAATAGCCTTTTCACTTGTTTTTTATAAACAAATGTGAAATCCAGTGCAATGGGTTATCCTGCTAACAAGTTTTCACAGACTTGTCCGGTTTTTCTGTTTAATTGCTCCCCCCAGTTTAGTTTTCTTTTTCTTGGTGGAGCTGGAACCTTCTAGTGACAGTTCATTTCCAGGGGAATAATAGGATTATTCCCACATGGATGCTTAGTGTTAGGCGTAAGAGTAACGATGTGACAAAAACCAAATGTATACCATTCTTGGTGTCTTTTTAAATTGAGCTTTTACTTCATATTTCAAAAGTCACTTAGTTTAAAAAAAAAACTGCAAATTTCTCTTTCTGTCCTTCGTCTTTGGCTTCATCTGCATCTGTTCCCACAGAGAAGCCACTCTGTTCCTCCTTGTTTTCCCTTCCCCATTGCTGTTCTGGGGTCAGGACACAGATTTGGATTTTTAAAAAGCGCACTGCCGTATGTTTCTGATGGGTTTTCTCCCTCTCCCTTACTGAGTAAGGACAGAAATCCATATTTACTGGCGTGTAGTTTGTGGAAAATGCAATGCTGTTTTTGAAATTACTACAGGACACATAAGCCATAATAACCTTACCAAATGATATTGAAAAGTAATTTTTGTAAACCATCTGTGTTCCATCTTTTAGTAGTCTTTATAGAAGATATGACTTTTTAACTTAATTAAGTAAAAAAGAAGCAAAAATCCTGTGGAGGATCAATCTAAATACATAATCAGAACTTTTGAATATGTGCTCATTTATGTATTCTGACTATTTTGGGAGAATAATCTTAGGTTTTTCATGATTTTTTAAGTTTAGAAAATGAAGAAATAATTCTTCCAAAATATGCCCTATGGAAGAATATATATAAGTAAAGAAATACAGAAATACTATAAGTTAAAAATAACAGTATTAATTTTGAAAGCTGTTAAAATTTGATTTTTTATTTGAATGAAAAATCAATATTATGGGGAATAGAAAGCTAAACAAATCCCAGAGGACTGTTAATGACTTAACCAATTGGTTGAGAATTATAGAATGTCAGAGTAATAGTCTTGATGGTCGAGCAAGTTTTATCAGAGCTTGTGTCCCATGTTTTTATATTCTTTCTTAAGGGAAGATGGTAGTACTCTATTGCATAAAACATACTTGCGAATTTAAGGTTAATAACATGATGTTAAATGCCCTTTATTAAACAACCGCTTTGTTTAAAGTACAGTAATACCCTTGCTTCATTTAGTCCTCACACTACTCTAGTCATGTGTTATGTTGTTATCATCTCCTTTGGATGGCGGAATTATGGTGTGTGCAGAGGTCGTGTGCCCTGTCCACACAGGTGGTTAGCACCAGAGCTTATTTTAGCTATGTCTGTCTGGCTTGAAGCCATTTTCCCCTAACTATTACAACATTATTGCCTGTACATAGTGGAAAGCCTTGCAAAGATTCAGTTCTCATTGAATATTACAGATGTTTCCTCCATATGCTCTGACTTGTTTTAATTGTGACTCAAACAGAAGCAAATTACTCTTCCCCTGGAAAGAAATAGACCAAACCCTTGAAATTGTCTGCCCACAAAAGATGTGGTTAGCTGTTGCACAAATATAAGTTAATAACACCATTGAACATTTAACTAGAAGATTTATATCGAAATCTTAGAGATGAAAAATTTTCAGCTGTTACACCTGTATAAAAGAAAAGAGTTTAAACTGCCTATAACCTTTGAGAGGGGTAGTTCTGGATAATTGGTAGGTTTTACTCCAGTAGCTCTAGTTTTGTCTCATAAGCATTTCATATGCCAGCAGTTTCAAGCCTGCTGGCATATGTAATATTTAATTTCTTCTCACTGGAGAAGAAGGAAGCCATTGCCCATTCATGTGCTTTAAGAGATGACAGCTGCCTGTGTTTGCTTGCTTCAAAGTGGCAACATCAGGATGAAGAATTATTAAGTACAAGAGTTGATCAAAAATGCAAGGAAGTGTGCTTGCTTTGGCAGTACATACACTAAAAATTAGTGCTTAAAGATTTTATTTCAGTAAAAGACACTTTACCACTACTAGTGCTCAAAGTATCCAAAATACTGCCCCCTTACACACACCTATCCCACCGTTCATGGTAATGTGTTTTGTAAAAAAAAAAAAAAAAATTAAACTATTCACTGTATTTTTGATCTTTTCATGGTATGTGTGGGACCCAAGGGCTGAATTTGTTTGCTGTGTCCCTGAAATGCTTTGTGATTTAAAGCGCCAACTAAAATAAATGTTGGATGTTATTCCAAGACACCTCACCATCTCCTATAAATGTCTGGATCCCTGCCTCCATCTTTGAATGTTATCTTTAGCATCATCCTCCAAAGCCGCTCTCTCTTGTGTGCTATAGCTGCCTGGTAGTTGTAGAGATTCCTGTGAATTTCAGTTGGAGATACATATGTAATTGATTTATATGTGTTACGTTTGGATTTTACCATGAAGTTCATTGTGTTCGCTAGGATTGTCATAACACAAACCACAAACAAGCTTATTGTCTCACAATTCTGGAGGTCTGAAGTTCAGGGTGACAGTTGGTAGAACTGGCTCCTTCTGAGGGCTCTGAGGGAGGTTCTGTTTCCTGCCTCTCTCTGAGCTGCTGGTGATGTGCTGGCCTTCTTTGGCATCTTGGATTGTAAATTCACCCCCTTGCTCGTAGTCCTCCTTGTGTTACGGTGTTCTTCCAGGGTGTGTGTATGCTTTGTGTCTGTCTCTGTGTGTATTTCCCCCTTCTCTTCAGGACAACTGCCATACTGGACTGAAGCCCTCCCTCAAGACCTTGCCTCTGGGAAAGGCCCCATGTTCAAATAAGGTCACGGCCTGAGATGGTGAGAACTGAAGCTTCAGCGTGTCTTTTTTGAAGACACAATTCAATCCATAATGGTTATTAGTTTCAAATTTCACTAATTTGGCATGGCGCTCATGACAACATTCTTCTGTTTCAACCTGTGGCGTATGTCAGCTATTCTTTTTCTGATCATTCTTCTTTCCCAACCTAAATAAAGTGTGTTCCTTTTATCAAAGGTTGGTATAAATCTTAATTTTTGAAGAGTTGTAATAAGCTATGATTTAGAAACTTGAAGAGGAATAGAGAGTTTATTACTGTTGAATTCTGAATGTGTTCTTCCTTAAGGATACATGTTGGGGACCAGTGATATGAAATTTCTAGAGAGGCGACCCACTTGATAGTGAGCTTGGCTTCTAAAGAATTTTGGTTGACTGTATCTACATCCAACATGCAACACTCAAAAATGCAATTTGTTTATTTTTTAAAAAGCACATTTTCATAGTTGAGCATATTTTTTTTGTTTTGTTTTGACCAATATTGCTGACTTGTAGGTTGTGTCAGTGTGTTTGTTGGAAGGAAGCAGTTTATCATTATATATGATTACTGATACCTGTTCTGGTTTGGTTTTCTGATTATGTTTTCTCTTTAAATTCCTGTAGCATTCAATATAGTTCACAAAATACCTTGGATGATGCATTTTTCATTTGAAAAATACATGACGCTTAAAATGTCTTTAATTCAACACTTTGAAATCATTCCTTTATCTGTTTGCCTATCTTTTGTACATTGAGATTTGGTGTTTTTAAAACTTACTGAACCAGTGATGAATATTATATATATATATCATAATCATGCCCTTTTATACTGTAGGTGAAAAGAGGTAATTCAGATGTGGATTTTGCCCTGAGGAAATTTAATCTTGAGAGAGATGGTATATAGGTACAAATAGTTCTACATAAATTAGCATGCCATACATTCTGTATAGTCTAGAATATAGCAAGGGATGCCACACTAAAATGGCGTGGGGTTTGAAAAGGAAAAGAGGATGCTGTTGACCATACAGTATCTTAAATGTGGTTTTTCTGGTGGGACTGATGGAGCTCAGAAGCCATAACTTCATGTGCTTGCAAATCAAGTCTCCCTCATCCCTGTGCATCCTCGCGGGATCCTTGGCATGGTTCCCTTTTGTGGCTCATCCTCCCCACCCCCCAGCTCTTCTGGAAAACACAGTGGAATTTTCATCTTTTGGTAATCAAACTAAATATTTTGAACAGTGATGGCCTTAAGCAGTAAATGGACCCATCTTGATATTATGCAGGTTCGATTAAGCAACATGGTCATTTTTAAGTATTAAAGTGGAATTGACTTCAAGCACTACACTTCAGAAGGCTTGGTGGCTTGCTTAGTGGGCTGTTGTAAATGGGAGCTAAGACCACCCACCAGCTCAGCCTCACCGTCAGGACGTGGACCCCATATTCTTCTTGCTGCCATGGGATTTGTTGGTGGAGCACCGTGAATTCCTGCTTCCCCCAGATGCCAGAGTCCCAGCCTGGTAAAGCTGTGAACTTTTTTTCCCATCAACCTAGCAGTTTAGGAGGGGTGTGAAACTATAGCGCTTCGGATTTTCTCAGACTGCATGTGGCATTAGAAGAAAAACAGCTTGCTCTTTGTTCTGTCTTTAGCCTTACTTCATCTCAGTCATCACACAGATGGTCCTGGTCACTGGTCATTTTCTCTCCTTATCTTCAGTTTCTGTTGCAGTGAAGATGTCAGAGCCTCACTGACCAGCCTGCTGAGGGGAAGCCTGCCCACACTGGCTTGTGCCAACAGTAAATTGTTATCTCAGAGGTCAATAAGCACAATGGAGGAATTTGCTCACTTTATGTAACACGAGATTTATGTGATTGAAAGTGCCAATCTTCTTTTAGCATTTCATTCTGCCAGTTTGTGCTGAATAATTGAACTTGAATTAAATGACCTCATAAATTGAGAGACTAGCCAAACCCAGACAGAAATATACTAAATACATTTCAAAGAGCTCTTCAGAGCCCCAGGAGAAATAGGGGGAAGAACATGCTGTTAATTAAAACAAGCAGCGGTGAGAAGAAAGGCAGCAGCGGGAGCAGAAAAGCAGCAGCAGTTAACCACCTTTTCAGAACATGTGAGATAAAGGATGTGGCGCTTACTGCTTGCCCCGAAGGTCAACTCCATTGAAACTCTATCAAGGGGTGTTTGAAGTCAGAAATCCCCAGATGGAAAATGCTAGACTCCTGGCTCATAGAAGTTTCAGTCTTAAGTGTTAATATCTGGACTGCCACACTGACTTCCAGGATCCTTGAGAGGTCACCTGCTTCCATTCAGGAACTTTGCATACAAGAGAGACCAATCTGATCCCATTCTATAAGCTCTGCTCTAGGTTGCTTCTGAGCCCACTGTTTCTTCTTAGGCCTGCTCTGATTGCCTTTAGATTTTGGGTTTGTGCACCTAAGATTATTATGGTAGCTTACTTCAGAAATCCAACCCATAACCACACTATTTGTCAGGATATGATATGAGAATGGCACTGCAGTATACTTCAGTTGATGTAGCTTTGTAATTTAAAGCACAAGATAAAGCACTGCAATGATTAGCATGACATAAGGATTTTTAAAAAAGTGGTTAATGGAATAAATGAAGTTGCTGCATGAGGTGTTGAGATCTGTGTTCGTAGTGTGAGGGTAAAAGTTGAAAAGGTTGGGTTCTTATTATAACCTAGGCCAAGGTGGATAGTAACCTAAGCACCAATAGCTGCTAATTTAATTTTTAAAATCTTAAAGCTTATTCAAATTGCAGATTCAGCCATAGCTTCCTTTGTAGCAGAAATGCAGGCATTAGAGCCTGCTTAATTAGTACAGCTGGTTTCATTTAGCTTGTAGCAGATAAAACAAACAATGCCTAATCTTTTTGACAAAAGTGACAATGAGGTTATTGTTTAAGCAAGAAGCATGACTTCAATTATTACACTAAACTGTGCAGGAATAACTTTTATCAGACAGTGTTTAAGTGTCTTGGCCTCTGTTAGTTTTGTTATCAAGGTTCTTTGATCACTTGAGTAAAATGCCTTTAATATAATAATCAAAATAATAATAATCTGACAGTATTAGTGTCTTCATTGACTTTTTCAAAGAAGTTAGTGTGGAGATTTTCCTTTATTAAAATGATCAAATCTCATAAAGTCATGGCTCCTAGAATCTCTCTCCTTTATTTCATTTTAAGTGATTTATGAGGAAAATTAGGGGGAGTCTGTGATGATGAGAATGGTTTTATTTGAAAGCATCTCCTGCTTCCTGAGTTACCTCGTTATTATTGCTGTCCTTTTCTTGGTTGCTAGGAAGTAGCATGTTCTAGTCTAAACTAGCTGTTGTTAACTAGGGACCATTTTCTTTATCAGGATAGGTGTGCTAGTTCTGGACAATGTTTTGGTTTTTATGGCCTGGGGCATGGTACGGTACTGAGATCTGGTGGGTAGCAACCAGAGATGCTATGAAAAACCCTAAAAGTTACTTCGAGAGTCTCTTTTAAGAGAGAAATAGTTGGGCCAAAATGGCAGTAATGCGGAGGGTGTGAAAGCCTGGTTTAAACAAGGAATGCTTGCCAGGAGTGTCTACTTTAAAGAGCTCTTTCCATCTCAGGTACTTACTAAGCTCCAACTATGTTTTCTGTTCTTGGCCAGGCAATGGATAAGTAGTAGTGAACAAAACTCACACAGTCCCCCTTTTCATGGAGCTGGCCATGTATTGGAAGAAGTGGAAATTAATAAGCAGCACATCTATAATCACAAGTAGTGTAAAGGGAAAGAGAAATGAGAAAGACCGGTGGGTGGTGTGTATTTCTATGAAAGAGGGATGGGCGATGGGTATGTCTTAGATGGGAGGACAACAGAAGACTCTTTGAGGAAGGCACTTTTATGCTTAGAGCTGAAGGAGGAATTGTCACCAGCCAGGTGAAGAACAGATTTGATGTTTCAGGCTAGGCCCTGAGGAGAGAAAGACCTTGGTAGGTAATGCAGACCCAGGAAAGGAGGGCAATGTTGGAGGTTGGCGGGGGTGAGAATTATGTATCTAGGAGCATGGACATGCAGGGGAAATTGGCATGAGCTGAGAATTGTTTGAGAAATTAGCAGACCCTTGAGAATTGTTCTGGGAATATTCTGTTGCAAAATGAGCCATCTCAAAACTTTGAGAAATAAAATGACTGTCATTTATTTTCCTCATCAATCTTTGCTTAGTAAGGGGCTAGGCAAGAAAACTTTGCTTCTATTCTGTATAGTGTCATTTTGTGTATGTTGACTAGGATGTGAGGAAACCCTGGCAGAACAGTTCACTCACCAACAGTTTGTTGTGTGGGCTCCTCAGAAGGCCTGGACTTCTTCAGAGTATGCTGATAGGGTTCGCAGAGTGTGTATCTGAGGAAATAAAAATGGGACTTCGGACTTCAGCTCTAATATGGAAAGAATGTGGATGTTGTGAGTCCCATCCTTACAAAGAAAAGTATGCATAAAATGAAAGTCAGTGACTTTTTAAAATCTGGCAGAGAATTGAGGTGATAGGGCAAACCCCAATTCTAGGCTCTGGAGAGATAGAGGCATTAAGATCTGCTTCCTGGAGCCCAGCCACTGGAGCCATGAGCTGGTGGAGACACTACAGTGGTAAGATTCATGCACTGCTGGTGACCAAGTATGTGTGAGGGTGAAAAATTGAGGGTTTTACTGTATTGTGGTGGTTCCTATTCTTTTTTGGGCTTCAGGTCTAAGAACTCTGGCAGGTTTTCACAGTGAAGATCCTACACAGGCCCTGAGAGGATCTGACAGGGAGAGGGTAAGAATAAGCATCCTTTATTAAAGTGGTACCTTGGTTCATGACTTAGCAACTCATCAGTCTGAAATTCAGATGACCTACCAAGATGGTGTTGGTGACATAAATAACAGGCTTGGAGTAATTCAAGATTGACAATCAGTATGTACATTCCTCAGAAAACCGAACCTAGAAATTTCATTTGAACCATCTATTCTGTTTCTAGGTACCTTCCCAAAAGAATTAAAGGCATCATATTACAGAGATACATCCATACCATGTTCCAGATAATTGTTCTTCCTCTTTCTTGTTCTGATAATTTATAGATCTGAAATTGTTCTAATTATTACCTTTATCACACTCTAGATTTAGACATATAGAAAATCATCTTTCTGAGTGTTTCTTCCTTCTTTTTTTGTTTATGTCCTTTTAAAGTTCAAGTACATTATGGACTGTTGCGTAGTGTATTTGTTTGTAGCTCCTTTTTCTCCATTGATGCTTGTTGTGATTTTTGAATAAAAATATCAATTTTTTTTTTTTTTTTTTTTTAGTATTGGGGATTGAACTCATGACCTTGTGTTTGCAAAGCAGGTGCTTATGCCACTGAGCTAAATCCCCGGCCCATTACAATATCAATTTTTATCTTTTCTTTTGATACTACCTTTCTCTTTGTAATTTATAGGAATGACATAAAGTAAATAATATAGTAAATAAATATCTGTCAAGCACTAGGTTTAGTTCAATTTTCTTAGTCATAAATAAGTTAATGATAGAATGATTTCCTACAGCAATGAGAATATATATGAACAAATACATTTACAGTGTTTAGAACATAGTTTCACTTTTTCAGTGAATGTCATCTGTCACTTTTTCCTTTTTGTAAAAATAATAATCCTAAAATAGATTTAAAATTAGGTTATTTCCCAATTTCACAGATGAGGAAATTAAGAGCATAAAAGTCAAAGTAAATTGTCTACAATCATACAGCTAAACAGAAGAACCAAAGTTCAGACCTACTCAGTCCTATCCAGATCTGAATTTTAGTTTTTATCATTTTGGGGAGAAATGTTAAAAAAAAAAACTTTGCTTACACTACCCTTCTATGTTAATTATCAACTCTGTGGATACATAACCAGTTTATTTCCCTCTGTGCCCGAGTTGTAATTTCACTTCAGTTATTTGCCGTTCTGTTTCCACTGACCTAGGCAGCTCTCACAATGACAGCATGGCTGTTTTCCCCTCTTATTTCACCAAAGTGATTTGTGGATTTCCAGGGAGGTTCCTGCATGAAATGGAGCAGTTTCTTTCCTGTGGGGGAGATTCATCTTGGAGACTTCTCATTCTGATACTGTCTTACTACCTTTTAGCTCATTGCCATACAAGTGTGTGGCAAACCTAACTCCTGACAGGCCAGCAACATTACAGTCCTTTATCCTCACCGGTAACAAAGAAGTACTATTATAGGAAGGAATGTGCCTTAGAAATAAAATTCTTTCAAATAAGATTTAGAGTAAACCAGAGACTCAGCCTTCTGAAATACATCCTGAAACCTGCTGTGAATGTAGTTAAGTATTTATTAAGAATGAGCTAGGAGGACAAAATTAGCTTATGTATCATCTGAGTCCTTTGAAATTATTTCCAGGGATATATGGTGTTTGGTCCTTCGATGTGAGAGAGAGAGACAAAAGGAGAGAAAATGGAGAAAGAGAGAAAAGAGGCCTTTATTGGGGGCATGGGAGGGCTGCTGAAGAGATACAAGCACTCGCTGAGGGGAATAAGGAAAATCCTGGGCTTCTATTTGGAATTGACAGGGGTGGAGTTAAAGGGGCAGGCAGAAAGATGTATTGACAGCTCATTTGGGAAGGACTGGCATGTGTGCAAAAAGTGGGAGGCTCAACTTTTGGGTTTGCAAGAACACAGAAGTCAGTGCTGAAGGGAGGCACTGTCCAGTGCCATGTTGAATTGCACATGGGAAAACCTCTCACAAGGTTCCCTATTCCCATTATTAGTCACTTCCTTGCATATTTTCTCCAAGTAGTAGCATTTGCATTGGTTGTATAAATTTATTCAAGCAAACTGTCAGATTGAAGCTCCTTAATGTGACTTGACCTATATACCACCAGTCCCTCTCTTTAAAAAAAGGTCTTATTTCATTTGCAAAGCTTGAAGAGAACTACTGTATTTAAGATTATTTTTCCTGCTAAATATGTTGTGAAGATGATGCTAATAATCACAAATGCAAGTTTTGAAGCTGGTGTGCGTGGCCAGATCTCTGCTTAGGGATAGTGTTAGTAGTCACTTCATGAGCAGCCTGTTCACTCATTTCCCTTTCTGTATTTCAGTGTTTCTTGAATTATGTTGATTGGGATGTGTTATGGTTGATACACTGTGTCAACCTGAGCAGTTTAGAAGTTTAACTAAGAGACTCAGCAGGGAGTAAGGGTTCTTTGTAAATATCCTCATTCTGTGCAAGAGGAGGGCACAGAGATTTTGTGAGTGCTATACCTGCACTGAAGCAGAAGGGGATAACCTGCTTACAATATAAAGGAGGGGAAGAGGCTTCTTACCCCCTTTTTGCTCTGGCAGCTTTTGCTGGCTGCTGCTTTGAAGTGTTGGTACTGCCTTGGAGCTAGCTGATGATGCACAGAAACCTCCAAAAACTGTAAACTTAATAAACCTTTCCTTCCCAGATTTTGGTTGTTAGGTGTTTTGTCTCAGCAACAAGAAAAGTAACCAAGACAGAGTGTGTGTATGTGTGTGAGTGTGTGTAGTGTGTATGGCAGAGAAACCCTTGAGAGGTAGCAGAGAGGACCTGGGGACACTGAGGAAAGCAGTGGGCAGGTTGATGATGGGAATTGTGCCATTTACTTGGTAGCTGGTCTGTGCCTAACGTGGACAGCCTTGGCTTCTCTGCTGTCCTTCTCGTCACACTTCAGAGTCGGAGCTGCCCTGTCTGCAGTGAGCGCACCTCCTCCTCCTTTCTGTCAAATCTCCTGTGTAATTCTGTTATGTTTTCTCTTTAGTCTTTCATGATAAGTAGTTTTGTAATCTACTGATTGAGATCTGTGCCTGAAACTTGAGTTACCTGACTCTTACTTTCTTACATTGAAACAAAATCTCTTAAATTCAGTTGACTAGTTAGTAGTCTGGATTTTTATGATCATGGTAAAAAAAAGTAAATGACATGCTTTCTTGAACAATTTTGGTTTTTTAAAAACAAAGAGGAAAGATAATTCTCTGTGCCATGTAACCAAAGTTACTCATCTACTGTGGGCACAGAACATTAGTTTTATAGTGTCCACTTTTGAGAGTAGCTACATTGTTTTTTTTTTTGAACAAGAAATGAGTAGATACAAGGATTAGAAAAAAACAAAAGAAAGTTACTAATGAGAGATTAAAGCTCTTGAATGGTTGGACATGATGGTGCACATCTGTGATCTTGGCTACTCAGGAGGCTGAGGCACGGGAATTAGAAGTTTGAGCTCATCCTGGGCAACTTAATATCTTTGCTCAAAATAAAAAATAAAAAGGACTTGGGATGTAGCTCGGTGGTAGAGTGCCCTGGATTCAATCCTCACTGTCACAAAAATAAAACACAAACCAAATTAATTACCCCCCCAAAATATGAATTACACTGATAAGACTCTTGCCTGCAGATAATTGACATGGAGAGATTTATATATAAATGTCCAATTTATCCAATTTACAGACATACTTCTCTTTAAAAAGTACTACTACTCTGTTAGGGAATATATTACATTGTGGGGGTCGAGACGCCCGCCGCGTGTAGGAAGACACCAACAGACGCCTTCTCATGCAACGGGCAAGGGGTCTTTATTGTCTAAGCATGCGTGGGGCTCACTGAACACGCAGGAACAGAGAGCCTCGAGTTGAGCCGGAGCAGGGCTTTTAAGCTTTAAAACAAAGGGAGGAGGGGTCTTTGCAAGCGTGGTCACAGAAGCAGATGGCATTGGTTAGTTTAAATGGCTTTTTACATTTATTGGAGGAGACGACCATAGGGAGGTCTAGAGTTGGGCGGCGGAGGGCGCTTCCTAATATGAGCGCAGATGTATAGGAAAGGTACATTCTATAAATTCCTTGGTCAGGAGAGGGGGCTGTTTTTATCTCACAACCCGGATTTCTAGTCAGCTCTATTCTTGTCCTTATCTAACTTAGGCAGCTTTAAACTATAACAGCTCAATTCCTGGAATATTGGGAGGAGATGAGCAGCATAGACCATGCACTTTTAACTAGAGAAAATTCCTCTTACAACATAAGTTAAATGTTGACTGCTTTTTTTTTATACTGAGCTTTGCACATAAGGCTCTTTTTATTTATTTATTTTATTTTAAAGAGAATAAAACAAAAGAGAATAGAATAAAGCAAATCAGAACAGAACAATGAAAGCAACACAACACTTTACAACAAGACAACTGGTCATCAACAGTAGCTACCATAATATCTCTTTTCTTCAAAATAGTTGAGCATACCTTCACACACAATAATATCAAATATAACAAAATACTATAAAACCATTCAAAAGAATGAAATCATTATAGAACTTCAAAACCAAACAACAGGAAATGAACAATGGCTGCTATAATATTTCATTTTCCTGAAAAAATCTGTTTATATCATCTCACATAATTAAATCAAATAAAACACAGCAGGATAGAACCAATCAAAACAGAAGAGCAAAAGCAAGGTAGGACTTCGAAACAAGATGATAGTAAATCAGCAATGGCTGCCATAATGTCTTGTTTTCTTCAAAATAGCTGTTCATACCATCACACATAATAAAATCAAGCAAAACAGAATAAAACCCATCCAACCAATGAATGACAGCATTATAAGACTTCAAAGCAATATAATAGGAAACCATGATTACCATAAGATATCCCATTATATTCAAAATATCTCCCTCCACCACCTGACAGCATAGAATCTAACAAGACAGAACAAAGCCAAACCTTAACAAAATTGTGTAAACAATGCAAGAGTTCAAGATAAGACAATAAGAAATTGACATTAGTTTCCACCTTTCCCTCCCAGGTGTCTCCTCCCCTTTCCTCTTCCATTAACTATTTTGCTTTTGGATCCCATTAACTCCTGTTTCTTATGCTAGGGTTCACATGTATGATTTTGCACTGTTTCGGCCATGAACATGATTTCCAGTTGCATCTGTTTACCTGCAGGAGCCTTGAGATTATTCTATGTTATAGCTGGGTAGCTTTCCCCTGCATGAAAATACTGTTATCTTTCTTATCCATTCTGTGGTTGATGGGCAACTGCAGCAAGTATGTGATACTCTTGCTTTTTTTTTTTTTTGGTTTCCTGTTACGTGGAACAATTGCTTTCTCTCCTTTGATTTTCAGTCTGTGAATTCCCTTTCCAGTTAGATGTGTTTCTTGTATATAGTATGTTGATGGATCTTGTTTCTTGATACGCTCTTCCTGTGTTTCTTTTTATTGCTGACCTGAGGCCATCTACATTAATGGTTACAGTCAGCATACATTGGTTTGTCTCTGCCCTGCTATCCTCCTGCTGTTGGCCCTCCACTTTCCCCCTTCATTCAGTTGCCTGTCTTGTTTGGTGATCCTCCTAAGCTGTTTCTGGAACCATGGTCATCTTTATCTCTCTAGAATATCCTTTAGCACTCTCTGTAGGGTTGGTTTGGTAGTCATGAATTCCTTCAGTTGTTCTTTTTCGTGGAAGTATCTTATTTTTCCATCAATTTTGAAAGATAGTTTTGCTGGGTAGATCAATCTGGGTTGGAAGTTGTTTTCTTTTAGGGTTTGAAACACTTCACTCCAAACTGTTCTTGACTTGCTGGTTTGTGTTGATAAGTCTGCTGTGATTCTGATTGGTTTTCCTCTATAGGTGATCTGTCTCTTTTCTCTGACAGCTTTTAATATTTTGTTCTTGTGCTGAATTTCTGGGATCTTGATTACTATATGTCTGGGTGTAGATTTACTTTGGTTATGGCTAGTTGGAGTCCTATATGCCTCACTTATCTGCATGCCAGATCCATTTCCCATGTTTGGGAAGTTTTCCTCTATATCTTCTGTGAATATCCTTTTAATTTCATTTGTGTTGACCCTTGATTCTTCATTGATACCTATCACTCTTAAATTATGCTTCTTTGCATCATCTTGCAGCTGTTGAGTTATTCCTGATTTCGTGTTAATTTTAAGAGATCTTTCCTTTCACAATCAATAGCTGCAATCCTATCTTCAAGGTTTGAAAGTTTATCTTTAGTCTCTTTCAAGTGGTTTTACCAACTTTTGATTGAATATTTAATTTCCTGCATCTTTCTTTGTATCTATTTCATGCATTGTAATTCCTTTATACATCCATTCAAAGTTTCCATCATTTTCCTATGCTCCTCCTTATTGTCTCTGTCTTCTTTAGACCTGCTGAACAATTCTTTCAGTATGTTTGTGATTTCTTCTTTTACCTGAGACATTATTTCTGATTTGTCTGCTTTTACAATCCCATGAAGTTGTTTCCTTACTTCAGTTGCTATCCTCTCAGAGATTTCAGGTGTGTGACTTCTGTTTTCTTCCATGACTATATCTCTCAGACTTGTTGTGTGTGGGCTAGAGGTCTGAGTTTGTCTTTTGCTCCTTCATCTTGGCATTCTCCTGGGTTCCTCCCAACAAGCTGGTTGTGGGGCCCCAGGCACTTCCATGTTGGCTGCCCCTAATCAGTGTAGGGGGATGGGACAGGCACCTGGGTTCCTCTAATTCCAGATTTACATGGAGGTAGCAGGGTGTGGAGCAGGCTTCTCCAGAGCTATGCAACTACACTGGGGCTTTGCTGATGATCAGGGGTACATTTAGGTGGGGCTGCTTCTCTCAGCCTATGTGTCTGCACTGGGACTCCCACAGTGGTGGCAGCTACACAGGGGTGTGTTTGTCTGATTCTGCTAGTGGATGATGGCTTCGGAGGGAACCAAGGGCTTCAACTGGTAGCATACAGATGCACAAGGCTTACCTGGTTGTGTGTCCCTGCTCCTGCTGGCTGCCTGCAGGAAGAGGGCTTCTGGTGGCAGCTCCCTGGAGGTGAAGGTAGAACTGCTGGTTCTCTCTGCTCACACTGGCTGCCTGAAGGACATGGCCTTTGCACAGAAGTCTCTTTTATGGAAGAATTTCTCAGGATGCTGACTGAGGATTCCCCCATCTACTTGAGGTAGAGTCATGACAGTTGTATTCATTGCCTATTTTAGATAGATATCTAATTGTTTTGAGTATATTGTGTCCATAAATCCAGGGACTTTTCTCCTTTAACATTCAGTTTAAGTGGAAACTACATCAAAATGCTTTTTGATAGTGATTGTGAGGGTTGATGCTCACAAAGGACAGATACTTGGGGAAGCTGATTTTTGTGATTTCTTTGTTGTATAAATTTGTTCTGTGAATAGAAAAGGCTGATGCAATCTGTCCTTTGTAGTTGTTTGTTGCTTTAATTCTTATTTGAGGTGGTTGACTTCGTTTATTCTCCTGTTCATTGAGGCTCAAGTGTGCTAAAGACATTTAGTACAAGGAAAAACCACCTAACAGGGATTTTCCTCAAAAGGGCTAAGTTATACTGTCTCACATGAAAGGAAATTAGAAGCCAGGTTTGGTAGCTGAGATCTAACCTGATTGAAGGGCTTTTTGTTTAAGACCTTGTGAATTTCCTTGTGGTGTAGCACTAAAACTAGCAAAACAACTGGCCCTGTGGAAGGGTTGCCAGTCCTGTGCCCTGGCAATGGCCACAAGTATGACTGCTTAAATACAGGAGGATTTCATGAATTGTGTATGCAGTTTTCTTTGTTATTATGATAAAGATTTATCACTAGGTATTTTATAGTATGCATGCGTTGCTACAGTATTAAAGGTGTAGAAATTTTATTTTTAGCGTGTTTAATTATACTTATAAATGCATGTTAATTTTAAGGTTTGTTTTAATATGTACTTATGTTATGTTTAGGAGACATTTTAAACTCAGTTGATTTACCTTTATTAGTGAAAGGACTGTGCCCTGCGTGGCATTATGCAGTGGAGGCAGGATTAAGGATGTTTACTTTAAAGCCACTCCCTCTTTCCCCTATGACAACTTCCTTTTTCCTGTTCCAGTGGCACGAAAAAGGCTCCAATTAGCCCCCTGTGCATCATCAAATGCCCACCCTAAGCACCACCCCTGTCAGAGTTTATAAATATATCCAACACCCTGCTTTTGGGTCAGAGAATGCCAGCCTTCTGTAGCCATGGAGTTCTCTCCATGTGCTCATAATAAAAGCTACTTTTATATTATATCTTTTCCTTCTTATTGTGCCTAACACCTAACAATTAGCATTAAGCATGCATGTTTAACTTCTTCAAATAAGCATTGTTGATCTTTTAGCACCACAGGTTGTTACACTTCATTTAGAGCTCTGTCCTAAACACACGCTGGTTTTTTCTCTCCAGGTGTTAAGTGCACGTGGCTTATCTCACTTCTGAAGCTGTGTTGATGATAGATTCCTCATGTCAGTGGTCTGTTCCTCTTCCTAACATGTCTGTAGCCTGCTTGATCTTGAAGGGTTAAATCACATCCATCCATAGGTCTCTGCAGACATTATAAGAGAGAGTGTTTCCGCTCAAACTTTCTCTACGCACTCTCTTGATTCAGTCTGCCATCTGTTCCAGGCCTGCCTAAGTCAGGTTAGCCTCACCCTGGATATTGATCATGCTGCCTGCCTTCAGCAAGAATCTTGTTAGGTCAGTTTAGTAAGAATCCCCTCACCCTTCTCATCTTAGTAATTCTTCATCCTGTACTCCTCCTAACCTGCTCTTACTGTAAATTGCCACTTTTTCTTCTTGCATTTAGTGTTGAATCCAATCTCTCTCTCCCCTTCTGCAGCGGTCTTGACACTTGTCTATCACAATAGTACTTTTATAAGGATCGGGATAATATTTTTTTGTGATTCAGTTACTTCCTTGCTTGGTATCTCTTTTTCTTCCTTATTCATATGAACTTGTTCTTCCCCACCTGTCACAGTGCTTTAACAGATGCTAGGCTGATAAATGCTACCAATGTGATCACTTGGGAAAACGGTTAGGAGCACTCAGATCAGACTAAGTGTGATGACAAGAAACTTTTTCAGATGGCTTTGGGGACAGTTTCATAGCTAGTTCTTTCTTCACCTGCATATTTGGATTCTGCAAGGTTTAGTTCTCCCAGGACATGAGATCCTGTTTCTGGAGATGGTGTGATTGGTTGGCTGTTTCATCCATCGGATGCAAGCACTCCGTTTAGACTGAATTCTTGGCAGGCCAGCTGAGTGCCCTGTAGGTCTTGCCTCATGTGACTACTGGGCCCACACACTGCTTTCCCAGTCAGTTCTTTACTGCTTTGCTAGTTGCTTTCACCTATAAATGAAAATGCAGAAGTCATTAAGCTTTAGGAAAAAACACTCACCTGAGCCATTTTCCTTAACAGGAAAGTATGAGTACGTTGGAAGTGGAGGCCTCTAGATTTTTATCTCAGCCCAGCCAGCAATAGTACTATTATAACCTTACATACACACATGTGTATTCAACAAACAAACAAACAGTCAAGTACAAAAGTTTTATAAGGATTCCATATTTTGGAAAAAAGTTCAATATGTAGCAAAATCTAGAAGATACTTACATGTGTTGAAGGATTTTGTCTCTGAATAGTGGGATTAGTGTTGGTTTAAATTTTATCTATGTTTTCAAACTGTTGTGCGATAAAGATGAATCATGGTGTTATTAGGATATGACATAGTGTCACTCTAAAATATACTGATTTATTTTGAGATGTGTGAAACTTACTAGGAAAAACAGAGAATAAAAAAAATTCTACTGAGAATTAATTTGATTATGAATGTTATGAAAAAACCCAGTGGTATAAGTGGAGCACCTCTGAAGAATGAAGTAGTATCAGAGTGTCATTCATGCCTTTCCTTAGTGGCTCACACTTTATTACCACCCTCTGGAGAATCCATGCTATCTAACCTCCTAAGTCCAAGGGGTGGACTGGTTACTCATACTTGTGTGAGTTAGAACAAATCATTGAGTTGCCCTGTGTCTCATTTTGTAAAGTGAAGTAGTGGTGTTTGTTATACAGAGGGACTAAATGAGATAATAAAAATGAAGTACTTGGCCCAGGACTACCACATTACAGGTATTTGAGGTATTCACTATCCATACTGTGAATATAAGTATTCAGTATCAGTACTGTTTTGAGGTAAAGACTGCTGTCTTTGTATTCTCCCAGTGACCCTCTGTGTAGGAGTTTGAACTCAGACCCTTATCCGTGGTAGTGAGCACTTCCCCACTGAGCTATCCCCTCATCCCTGGCATGGTTTTATTCTTAGCCACTGACTTGGTTACTTTTCTCTCATTGTTGAGACAAAATACCTGATACTGAAAGTGAAGCAAGGAAAAGTTTATTTAGCTTACAGTTTTTTGGAGGCCTCAGTCCATACTCAGCTGGCTCCAAGGCAGAGTGGTGAGGCTGAGGGACAGCCATTCTTGGCAGCTGCAAGCTGCAAGAGCAAAAGGGCAAAAGGGGGAAAGCATTCCTCTTTCCCTCCCTTACATTGTATGCATGCTTACCTCTGGGTAGGCACAGCACTCACACCACCAATCCCAGTGCTAGACAATGAACCAATCACAAATGCTAGATTCAGCCACCTACCTCTTTGATTGAGTGAGGCTTGGGAGAGCCATCTGAACACAAACTATTACACCCACTGTGTACCAGTGCAGTTCATCTCAAATCAAGCCAATACCTACTTTGGCCCTGTTGCTGGGTTTTAGAATTAATACTAGTATAGGTATTTCTTATGCCAACTACATGCAATTTTTATAAAGATCTTTATTTAATCTGCTCTTCAATAATACATAAATTAATGTCAACTCTGATCTTTAGCCTGTACAAGTGAATTTTTCAGCTTTATATTTAATGCAATCATGTTCTTGTTTGACATTGCTTGCCTACGAAACAATCCATTTTAAGTGACATTTATTTTTTAGGAGAATAATCTCTTATGTTAGCTAATACTGATGCTTTATGTAGCATTGTTCTGCCATTCTTTTTGCCATAAAAGATGTAAATTGAAGTTTGTAAATTTGGCTTTGCTTGGTATTATTTAAAATTTCATTTTTAATGTATATAACAATGATTTCTAAAATTATGAATGTATTATATTTTATTGGTGAAAATAAAAATTACTCTTAATCTGTTTGGCTTAATCCAAGTCTTTCAGTCCTTTTACCAGGTTAGTGTGAAGTTTTCTTTGTTAGTTCTCCATGAGTTTTTTGCAGACAAACTGAAAAAACAAAATACTGGCTTGCTATCTTGGTTATAACATAACCTTGAAAAGGGTGTGTGTGTGTGTGTGTGTGTGTGTGTGTGTGTGTTGGTTTTTAGTAGAATGAGTAGAGAATAGTGTGAACTACTGAATATCCTTCATGTAATGACTCTGCAGAGATGAGTGAATTGTTTTATCCTTCTGTTCCCAATGTCACTTAATTTTGTATGTGTACTTTTGAGTGGGACATGCAATATGTTTGTGGTTTCTGTACTTAGCTGTGAGTATTTGGAGGCTCCTTAGAGCCTTGTGATTGGGCTATATGATTTTTGGTACATCTAATTTCTTTTGGGATCTTTTTTCCTGAGAGTGGGGATTTAGCTTCTCTCCAATGGTGCTGGGCATGTGTGCCTCTACCAGAGAAAGGAAATGTTTGTGACTCCGTTAGAGGAATGAGGAAAGTATGGTATAAACCTGTTTCTAGACTGGGAAGTTTGAAATACATAAGATGAGATATCAGATTATATCCTGATCCCATCTTGTGTTATGACTCATTATGAAATGACTGTAGTTAGAATTTTAAAAAAGAAAATCATGAGTGAATGTATTTGACTTTGATTTTAAGGTGTAGTGCAGAAGAATTAGCGAGAACATATTAATTGTAACCAAAGATTGAGGGAAAGTGATAATACCATTAAGAAGTTTATCCATTTCTTTTCTGTTTTTTATAAAACATTTTCTTTGGGGAAAAAAGCTACCAAAGGTGAAAATTTGTCTGAAGTGGCTTCTTGACCTTAGAAGCAGAAAATTAGATTTCTCTGGAAATGTAAAATGCAGTATTTTCAAAGATCTCAGTAATGTGTTTCTCCAGACAAGTGTGCTTGACAGTGGGACTAGGGAAAGATGAAAAGAAAATCCATGATTACTGCCCTTTTTTTATCATTGGCATTTCTTTGTCTTTATTTTAGCACTTCACTCTTTTTTTTATTTAAAGAGGAAAAAAAACAGGAAAAAGGTAGAAATATTACAGAATTTCAAGAAAAGAAGATTAATAGTAAGCAATCACTAGTTGATACATTACATATTGTTCTTTTAGAAATAGTTATGCAAGATACAGGATTAAAGCACATAAAGTGGACACTAAAGCAGTGAGAGTACAAACAGATCTGTTCAACAATTCCACAAGAACCTAGAAATATGGTCATCAATCCCACACATCTAAACATACATGAAGCTGCATCTTTTATAGCGCTTCCTGTTTCCTCTTTTTTTACAATAGCAATTATACATTTAAAAATTTTGTTTAAACAGAAAAAAAGGTAGCAACAATACAGAATTCTAAAAGAAAGAAAAAGGAGAATGAGAAAAAGCCCCATTAAGAAATCAGTAATTTATAAATTATATACTGTCATCTTGGATGTAGTTGTTCAAGTTACAAAATTCAAGGGTACATAGTAAATATTCAAACAGTCAGACTACAAACAGTTCTGCTCAAAGATCCAACAAAGATTCAGCAATATGGTCATCTATTTTACACACTCAAACATACATGCAGTGATATCCCTTAGAGCACTTTCTTTTCCTCCCTTTTTTACAATAGCAATTACACATTTTGGTTTTATTAGTCCTCTAGTTCTTATTTACTTTTTACACTAGAGACACAATATGATACTTATAAATATGATTCTTATTTATTTCACTAATGAGGATAGTCTCAAGTTGTCTCCATTTGCATATGAATGCCTCAAGGTCATCCTTTTTTATAGCTGAGTAATATTCCATTGTATAAAAATGTCACATCTTTTTCATCCACTCTGCAGTTGATGGGCATCTTGTTTGGTTCCAAGATTTAGCTATCACAAATTGTATGGCTATGAAAATGGGTGCACATATATCACTGTGATATGAATTTGTCAGTTCTTTGGGGAAAATACCCAGAAGGGGGATAGCTGGATTGAATGGGGCTTCCAATCCTCGTCTTCTGAGAATTCTCCATATGGATTTCCATAATGGTCGCACCAGTCTACATTCCCACCAACAGTGGAGCAGTGTTCCTTTTTCCCTGCAGCCTCGCCAACATTTGTTATAAGTTGATTTCTTGATGGCAGCTATTCTTTCCGGAGTAAGGTGGAATCTCAATGCTGTTTTGATTTGCATTTCTTGAATGACCAGTGATGGCGAACATTTCTTCCTGTATTTATTTGCCATTTGTATATCTTTCTCTGAGAACTGTGTGTTCATCTCAGATGCCCATTTTTGGAGAGGGTCTTTGAACTTGGGGGATTGATGTTTTTCAATTCTTGATATATTCTGGACACAAGTCCTTTGTCTGAGGGGTTGCTGGTTAAAATTTTTTCCCACTCTGTTGGTTTTCTTTTCACTCTGTTGGTGATTTCCTTTGAAGTGCAGAAACTGTTCAATAATGTGAGATCCCATTTGTTGATTCTTTGAAGTGTTTCCCGTGCAGTTTGTGTTTTGTTCATGAATTCTCTGCCTACCCCTATGTCTCCAAGACTTCTACCTACTTTGTCTTCCAGTAGATTAAGTATTTCTGTTTTAATATTGAGGTCTTTGATCCATTTAGACTTTAGTTTTGTGCATGGTGATATGCATGGATCTAGTTTCAGTCTTCGGCATGTAGAGAGCCAATTTTTCCAACACCATTTATTAAAGAGACTATCCTTCTTCCAGTGGACATATTTAGCCCCGTTGTGAAATATCAGGTGGCTGAATATCTTTGTAGTTGTGCTTGCATCTTCTAATCCGTTCCATTGATCCTCAGGTCTATTTCTTTGCCAGTACCAAGCTGATTTGATCACTGTGGCTTTATCGTACTGGTTCAAGTCAAGAATTGAGATGCCTCCTGCCTTGCTTTTGTTGCCTAGAATTGGCTTTGCTATTCTAGGTTTCTTCTGTTTCCAAATGAATTTTAGGAGTGTTTTCTCTAGATCTGTGAGGTATGTTAATGGTATTTTGATTGGGATTGCATAAAATCTGTATAACAGTTTTGGGAGTATAGCCATTTTCACAATGTTGGTTCTTCCTATCCAAGAGCAAGGAATGTCCTTCCATTTTCTAATATCCTCTTCAATCTCCTTTTTCAGCATAGTATAATTTTCAGCATATAGGTCTTTTACATTTTTAGTTAGGTTGATTCCGAAGTATTTCATTTTTTTAGGTGTTATTGTAAAGGGCAATATTTCCATAATTTCTCTCTCAGTGAGTTTTTTGTTTGTGTACAGGAATGCTATTGATTTTTGAGCACTGACTTTGTATCCAGCTACACTACTGAACTTGTTTATTACCTCTAGCAGTCTTTTAATGGAGTCTTTTGGGTCTTCTATATAGAGTATCATGTCATCTGCAAATAGTGATAATTTAACTTCTTCCTTTGGTATCTTTATTCCTTTTATTTCTCTCTCTTGTCTAATTGCCCTGGCTAGTGTTTCCAGAACTATGTTGAAAAGGAGTGGTGAGAGTGGACATCCTTGTCTTGTTCCTGATTTTAAAGTGAAAGCTTTCAGTTTTTGTCCATTTAGTATAATGTTGGCTGTTGGTTTGTCATAGATGGCCTTTATAAGGTTGAGGTAGACACCATGTATTCTGAGTTTCTGAAGGGTTTTTATCATGAACCTGTGTTGGGCTTTGTCGAAAGCTTTTTCTGTATCTATTGAGATGACCATGTGATTTTTGTTTTTGGCTCTGTTGATGTGGTGTATTATATTTATTGATTTGTGTATGTTAAACCATCCCTGCATTCCTGGAGTGAACCCCACTTGGTCATGTTGTATAATCTTCTTGATGATTTGCTGCAGTCTATTTGCCAGTATTTTGTTGAGAATCTTTGCATCAATGTTCATTAGTGAGATTGGCCTATAGTTCTCTTTTTTGGTTGGATCTTTCTCTGGTTTTGGTATCAGAGTAATACTTGCCTCCAGGAATGATTTAGGGAGGATTGCTTTTTTCTCAATTTCGTTGAAGAGTTTAAGGAGTCCTGGCATCAAATCTTCTCTAAATTTCTTGTAGAATTCAGCTGTGAATCCATCAGGACCTGGGCTTTTCTTTGTTGGTAAGTTTTTAATCACATTTTCAATTTCAATAGCTGATATTGGGTTGTTCAAAATTGCTATATCTTCTTGGTTGAGCTTTGGTAGTTCATATGTTTCTAGAAATTTGTACGTTTCATCTGTGTTTTCCACTGTATGTGAGTAGAGACTTTCAAAGTAGGTATTCATGATCTTTTGAATTTCCATGGGATCTGTAGTAATTTCTCCCTTTTCAGATCTTATTGTGTGAATTTTGGTTTTTTTCTTTCTTTCTCTTGATAAGGTTAGGTAGGGGTTTGTCCATTTTGTTGATTCTCTCAAAAAACCAGCTTTTTGATTCATTAATTCTTTGTATGTTTTTTTTTTGGTTTCAATTGCATTGATTTCTGCTCTAATCTTTACAATTTCCTCTCTTCTATGAGCTTTGGGTTTAGCTTGCTCTTCTTTTTGTAGAAGCTTGAGATGGAGCATTAGGTTGTTTATTTGTGCTTGTTCTGTTTCCTTGATATGATGGTTTATTGCTATATATTTCCCTCTTAAGACTGCTTTCATTGCATCCCACAGATTACAGTGTGCTGTTTCTATATTTTCATTGAATTGTAGGTATTGTTTTATTTCTTCTTTAATTTCATCTGTAGCTCACTGGTTGTTCAAAAGGCTGTTATTTAATTTCCATGTATTTATGCAGGTTTTACAATTTCTTTTGCCATTAATTTCCAATTTCAGGGCACTATGGTCAGATACTATGCATGGTATGATTTCAATAGCTTTGCATTTACTTAAGAATGTTTTATGGAATAATATATGGTCTATTTTGGAGAATGTCCCATGTGCACCTGAGAATAATGTGTATTCTGATGTGTTGGGTGGAACACTCTCTAAATGTCTACTAAGTCCAGTTGCTCACAGGTATGATTCAGTTCTGTTATTTCTTTGCTGACTTTTTGTCTAGTTGATCTATCTCTTTGTGACAATGGGCTGTTAAGATCTCCTGTTATAATTGTGTTCTTGTGTATTTGGTTTTTCATGTCCATTAGTGTCTGTCTTACATAGTTGGGTGCTCCTGTATTTGGCGCATATATATTTATAATTGTTAGTTCTTCCTCTTGAATTTTACCACTAAAAAGTATGTAGTGACCTTCTCTATCTCTTCTAATCTTTTTAGGTTTGAAGTTCACGTTGTCTGCAAATAGAATAGCTACCCCTGCTTTTTTCTGGGTTCCTATTGCATGGAATACTGTTTTTCATCCTTTGACTTTTAATCTATGAGTTTCCTTTTGGCTAAAAGATATGTGTCTTGTATACAGCATATTGTGGGATCCTGTTTCTTGATCCATTCTGTCAATCTATTTTTATAGATGAATTGAGGCCATTTATATTTATGGATATCATTGATATATACTGGCTCGACTTTGCCATGTTATGTTCCAGTTGTTTCTTTCTGCTTTTCCCCTTACTTAATTGCTTATCCTACCTGGTAGTTTCTTTCTGTTGTTGTTTTGGGGATTGTGGTCTTGTTTATGTCTGTCTAGTATGTCTTTCAGTACTCTTTCTAGGGTTGGTTTGGTGGACATGAATTTCTTCAGTTGTTCTTTGTCATGGAAGTATCTTGTTTCTCCATTAAATTTGAATGAAAGTTTTGCTGGGTACATCAGTCTGGCTGGAAGGTTGTTCTCTTTCAGGGCTTGAAATACCTCACTCCAAGCTCTTCTTGACTTGAGGGTTTGTGCTGAAAAGTCTGCTCTAATTCTAACGGGCTTTCCTTGGTAGGTGAGTTGTGTCTTTTCTCTGACAGCTTTTAGTATTCTGTTTTTATGCTGTATGTCTGAGAGCTTAATTATTATGTGTTTGGGTGTGGATTTATGTTTGTTGTGACTGTTTGGTGTTCTGTATGCCTCACTTATCTGCATATCAGATTCTTTCCCCATGTTTGGGAAATTTTCTGCTATTATTTCTGTAAATACTTTACCTATAACATTTGCCTTTACTCCTGTATCTTCGCTAATGCCCATTATTCCTATATCGTTGCTCTTGGCATCATCATGAAGCTTCTGGATTATCATTTCATTCTGCGTTGTTATTTTTAAATGTTCTATCCTTTCCTGATCACTAACTGTGATCCTGTCCTCAAGGTCCAAAATCCTATCCTCAGCTTCCTTTAGCCGGTTTTGCACACTTAAAATAGAATTTTTTGTTTCTTGAATGTCTCTTTGAGTTTGTTTCATGAATTCTGCTTGTTTTCTATATTGTTCATTCAAAGTTTCAATCAGTTTCCCATGCTAATGTACTTTTTTCTCTAGTTCTTCTTTAGCTGCATTCAACAATTCCTTTACTAAAGTTGTTATTTCTATCTTTACATGGGAGACTACTTCTAATTTGATTTCTTCTATAGCCTGATGCAGTTGTTTTTTTATTTCAATGGCTATCTTTTCAGAGATTCCTGGTGTGTTACTTTTGGAATGCTCTATTTCAATGTCTCCTATACTTGCTTCTGGTGAACTATATGGTTGAGACTGCATTTTGGTTTTTTGTTTTGTCATTTTCGCCCTGCCTGGTGTTTTCTGTGTGTAGGAGGGGATCACACACACTCTTTTCAGACACAGCAAAGTCTTTCAGTTAATTGGAGGGGGTTTTACTGCTGGCCCTAATTATCCCCTGTACACCTCTACTTTAGGGGTCTACTCATCACATTGATACAGTCAATCTGGTGTAGTCCAAAGTTCGCCATCTGAGAGCAAAGTTTCAAATTTTCTCACACTAACTGGATCCCACTGAGATCTTCTGATGTTCCAGGTGGGAGGGCAGACCCATGCATAGAAGTCCAGGGCAGTTTTGAGTCTTGGGCCAGCCCTTGATGGAGGTTCTGGGGAGCCTACCTGTGAGGCAGGCTTGAGCTGAGTTTCAGGTGCCAGGGTGGGCCCTTGGTGGAGTTTGTGGGGAGCCTTGCCCCTGCAAGTTCCCAGTGGCAGGGCGAGCACTCCATTCTTAATTTTCAGTGCATGTGCATCCATGTACCTGTTGTGTTTATGAATGTAAATTTTTGTATGTTTATGGATAAAAATGACAGAAGTAATTAACAGTAAATTTTAAATCTTACTGTATGTGAATCTTTAGAAATTCCTTATAGGGTGCTACATATTTTTTGGAGGGGATAATACTGTGGACTGTACCCCAGAACTTTGCACTGAGGTATTATTTCCAGCCAGTTTTAAAATTTGACATTTTGTGACAGAGTATCCCCAAATTGTCCAGACTAGGCTTGATCTGGGGACCTTACTTGCTTCAGTTTTCCAGAGTGCTGCAAAGCATGCCATCACCATGTCTGACATGCATTCTACTTAAATTTTAATGACACTGCCCCATCTCATCAAATAAATATCCATAGATATTTCAAAGTCTGTGCAGCCAGCTGCCATGGCATCTGTTTTGATCCTGGGTATCTTATTTGTGCTTTGGTTTCCCTTGATATGTTAGCAGCTTTTCCATTCCTCCTTTTGATAACTTTGCTTTGCTTTTTTAAAGAACATGTTTGTTCTCCTTACATTTTGGTTGCTTGATACAACCTTATCTATTGTGTTATCAGGCAGTCTCCTCAAGGACCATATGCAAGTTACATCTTACACTCTCTCCAGAATGGTTCTTTGTGTCTAGGTGGTATTCTTTTTCAAAGTCCTGAAAAGTGTATAATTCACTACCCCCAAACCCTAGAAGTTAATGGATCACAGTAGATGATGAACATGCCTTGAAACTGAACAGATATTGACCCAGACCCCCATAGTTTAACTTACTAGAAATGGGGAGACCCCAAGGTTGAGCTCAGGGTTAAAGTTCACATGGAGAATGTGTTGCTGCTGTAGAAGGGTGACAGAAACAGGTGCAATGACCTGACTCCCTTCTTATGAAAATCATTGCTTCTAATGCAAAAATGCAGAGGAAAAAAGGAGGAGTGAATTAAATTTTCACATCTCAGGATGTTTGATAGCACTGTGGTTTTCTAGGCAGTTCTATGTTAAGACCTGAGATGAGTGTTTTGTAGAATTTTAAGGAAATTTGTAGTTGAGATCTTCCATTAGTGTCATTTATTTCGAGGAACTGTGAACGATTGGAGAGGCATTGCTAGTATCTTAAAGTGTCTGGATATTCACAGATCATGAATTCTGTTAACCAGAGTGCAGTGTGATGATGCAGCCTTCACTCTGCATGCCCTCTTGTTCACCATCCTCCAGTGAAAATTTTAGGATACATTTTTGTTCACATGAATTTGAACAGTTAGCAAAATACTGATGAGGTGTTAAAAATTATGTCATACTTAAATAACTTTTTCTTCTCAGATTGTTAAGCTAGTGGACTAGCGGGACACTGCAGATACTTTCTATCTGTTTGATTATGTAATGTTATTGAGTGTTTCTGATGATATAATGGTAGGTAAGAGGGTTATAGGCAGCTGGATGGCATGGTGTTGCTGGTGGCAGTTTACAGCAGGCTGATTTGATAGATCTAAGAGTGGTAGGAATTCTGGGTATTTTATTTCAATAACTGCGTCACCTGGGAAGGGGCTGGCTCACTTGTTCACCACTGAGCCCTGTGCTATGGGAGAAATTGTGCTTTGTGCACATCTTCTGCACTGCTCACTGGAAGGAGAATGTCAGAGCTGTGGTGTGGCACAAAGGGGCCAAGGACTGGATAGAAGAGTGTGAACATTAACAGACATGAAGAGAGGAGGGAGAGGGAGAGAGAATTAATAAAGCCAAGGACCCTAAAACATAGATGGGGGGAAAGAGTGTGGGTCCAAGATCATCGTGCTGGACCTCATCCTGCTAAGTGTTTTCATTGTACCAGGGATGAGGCAAAGGTAAATGGGTGGCCGTTGTCTGCCATAGGCAGGACCAGAATTTAGAGCTGAAGGGAGAGTTTGAGTATCTGAACAATGCTAACAAGTTGGAGTTTTATTAGGGAAAAATCATACTTTTGAAATCATCTTGAAAAGATGCACTGTTAGGAATAGGGTGAGTTAGCTATAGTGTAACTGCAAAGTCCACAAAGAAAATTCAGGCGTTACAGTATTTAGCAAGATCCATCACAGTGTTTTGTCACTGCCACAGTTTAATAAATGATTAGACCAAACTAGCACATGTTCAGTTTCCAGAAGGAGCCGGGTGCTATCCTGGTCTATGAATTATCAGACACACCTGAGGCTTATCAAGAAGCCTGCAACTGAGATACTGCAGGTACTAAAAATAGATGAAATGTTTGTAGTAAAAGGCAGACTTAAGTGTGGGAAAGGCCAGGCTAAAGAAGAGTAGCGAAAAGCTGGTGTAGGAATCAGTGGTTTTAAAATTTTTATGGAAAATGAGATAATATAGCAGCCATTGTGCATCTTTGGTTATATGGTTCAGAATGTCTTGGAATACTTCCATTCTCTTGAGTCGTTTATTCTACTTTGTTATGTTTGACATTATTGTGTGTAAAGCTAAACTCAACTATTTCAAAGTAAGAGACATTATGATAGCTACTGTTAATATCCAGTTGTCTTATTGTGAAGTGCTGTGTTGCTTACATTGTTCTGTTCTGATCTCCTTAGATATGTCCTCTTTTGTTTTATTCTCTTTAAAATAAAAATAAAAATAAAGGAATCAGTGGTTTTCACCCATGATTACACATTAGAATCACCAAGGATATTTTTTAAAAAATACAGATTCCAGGACCCTGCTTCACACCAGGTGAATTGGAGTGGGTCCAGCCATGGTTATGATTTAATTCATGGAGTGGTAACGGTGTGTAGCACAGACTGAGGAGCTCTACCTCAGTCTCCTGCACAGCTGTAGGCTGGCCACATCTGTCTCCCTCCCTCGCCTCCTGCACACGGACAGCACTGCTGAGAGGAGCCAAATGGCAGCCCTGTTTCACTGCTTCCAAGAGACTACCAGGCTGGAGTCTCTTCTGCTTTGAAGCACTGTTAATGCTGCCCATGGATGAAACTCCGATTTCACACTCTCTTTCAGACCTCATGCCCTTGTTTTTGGGTTTACCACCTGCGCTGCACTTTCCCCAGCCCCCAGCTGCTTCTCATATCTTCGGTGTTTAGAACATCATTCTCTGAACAGTGCATTCTTACCTCTTCTCTAAGTGTTTTCTTTACTCCTGCTTGAACAGAAAACTGGTGTGTAGTCCTCCAACAGGTTCACAAATTTGTATCTGGCCCAGATTTTTATACTGAAGAAAAGATCCATAAATATCAATGCTTCCTTGCCATCTCTGTTTGGATCTTTTCAGACTCAAATCTTCCCCAGCTGAATTCTTTGAATTGTTGTCTAAATCTCTCATTTTCTTTAGTTTTTCTTACCTCAAATACATGGTGCCCCCATACACTCATATGCTGAGATCAGGAAATTGAGAACCATTTTTTATTATAATTTTCTTATTGCCAATCTAGATGGTTTTAATTTCACAGTGTTACTTATTTTATCCCATTTCTCCTACTGGAATCCTGGCATTACATTCACCATATTTCACTGGGACCATGACAGCCCTCTTTGTCCCCACTTGTACTTTTTCAGGAATTCTCCACACCATAGAGCATGAGCTCTATGCCCATGCATTTTTCATTCTTAAGTGGCTCCATGGTGTTCTGTCAGTCTTTTATGGGCTTCAAAAAGACCTCCAGGATTTGGTTCCTCGCCATCTCTCCAGTAGCTTCATCAATCTCCCCAGCTAGCTACACCCACTCTTTTTCTTGCTTTTGCTCTCCTTCTCTTCCTCTTGCTTCCTTTTTTTTTCTTTTTCATATTTTAGTTTTATATCATGTCCTCTGTGTCTGGATTTCTGTACAGGTGTTCTCTCTGCCAGAAATACTGTTTGCTTACTCTTTTTCTTTTTCAGGTCAAATGTTATGTTTTCAGAGAATCCTCTCTTTCTAATCTATGTTCTTTATCTTGTTACGTAGTATTTTGCAAGTTTTCCATTATTGCCTTTATTCCAATTCATATTAGGCTATTTAAAAGAACTTTTTGTGGAACATAATTATTAGAGAGCACAGTCATAATAAATCCCTGTGAAAGTGTTACCCGGCCTTAGGCATTGGTGACCCCATTACTGATCTTGTTTTAAATATTTATTTCCTCCAGTAATTTTGAAGCAGTCCATAAATATCATGTTATTTTCTTGGTATATTTATTCTTTGAAAGATAAAGACTGTTTTAAAACATATATAACCACAGTGTTATGTGATAATGACATTTTTAAAAATACTTGAAACAATGGTTTCTTAGTATATAGTTAGTGTTAAAATGCACTTTGTTTGATTCAAGATAAAGTTGGGTCCATATGTTGCAATGAATTCCAGTTAGTTTTCTGTCTCCTTTTTAATCTCAGGATTCTTCCTACTTTATTTGTTCTGGTTCATTTTTCTTAGCGTCATATAGTCTAGATTCTTCATATTGTATCCATTGGTATTATTAAACTTGTTCTTACATTCTTTAAATAACTACTTAGATTTAGATATAATCATATTTGGGTTGGATTTGCATGAAAACTTCCAGTAGATGATGCATAATATCTGCTGGGCTTTTTTTTTTGTAATTTTAGAAACCATTAATTATCTGTTAATTGATTATAGTTAATGCTGATACTCTACTCACATTCTATCTTCATATGTAGAGAAACTCCACTGTGTCTGCTGTTTGGTTACACTGAAGTACAGTGTGTGTACAAGAATAAGAAAGATAAAGTAAATGCTTAATATAACCTCTTTGTTTAATATGTTTTAAACTGAGATGAATACTTACCACTCCCAAGTAGGATCAGTCAACTTTTTTTTTCTTAGTTTCATTATGATTTGTGGATTGAAACATATTTGGTGTCTTGCAGTTGCAGGTATTATTTTACTGGTGATCAGATTGTCACTCTTTATTTATTTATTTACTTATTTATTTTTTGGTACCAGGAAACTTAGGACCTTGTGCTTGCCAGGCAGGTGTTTTGCTGCTGAGCTATACCCCAGCCAGACTGTCACATTTAACAAGTGGGAGTCTAGGGACTCTCTTTGACCATGACCCTGTCTTCTATGTACTTAGGTGATTATGTCTGTCTCTTTGGTTAGACTCTTATGTTCTTAAATACAGGAATGTATCAGCAGTGCTTACTATTTCTCCCAAGCACAGATTCATAATCTCTCAGTATTTGTTAAATGTGTAGCAGAATAGTAAAACCGTATTTAATGAAGATCTGTTATGTGTAAGAGGACTTACTAGTCTCTGTAGATTCAGAACTTGAAGCAGAAAGCAGAACTTACAGGAAATAGATTTTATCTCAGCTTCATAATAATTAAATAATTTTACTTATTCTAGAGGAATTTGAATCCAACCAAAATCTTGGAGGGACTGCTTTATACAAGGCTGTGAGAATACAAGGACAGAGAAGTCAGTGAGGATTGGTTTGTCCATGCCTGAATTTTCAGAGGTTTCTTCTAATTGCAAGATAGCAAGATTCCAAAGTCCTGTGTTGACAGATTTTATTTTTGGAAAGGTACAAATCTGGTTGGCTTAAAATTGTTGAAATGTACATAATTTTACTTTCTGCCATGAACACTATTCATGTTCAAAACATTATTCAAAATTTTAATTTACATATTTCAGAGTATTATGATTCTGTATGTTTGATAAAATATTTATAATGCCAAATTGTGGTTTAGTAGAAATCATTAGGTTTTATGATTTTGATTGAATATGTACTTTTCTCACCATGTTAAATCTTTAGACTTTGTATTTAGTCATAATCTAATAAGTATCCAGTGGACTATTTTATAATCTTCAGATTTTATAGGAACTAGCATTAATCTTTCATTTCTGTCTGTATCATTTTTGATAAAAGTTAGGTCAAGGTGTAATTACAACTTACCTTGAAATTCCAGTTACTTTGTAATTTTCTTTCCAGAATAAAGTATAGTAGACAGCACTGTCAAGATATGCCATATTAATATCATGTGCCCTTTAATCCTGATGATAACTTCAATAGATTAAGAAATACTTAGATTAATAGAGCATGCTCCTGGGTACTTTTGGATAGGTCATGAAGTGTGATTTTAGATACTATTTGTATATGGTCCCTTACTGATTTCTGTCTGGAACTGTTCCTCTACTCTGCTTTCTGGAGGCCATAAACTGAACTGAGCACTTTGTCCTACCATGCTCTTTTACCATGATGTTTCTGCCTTGGAGTCAGTCACCGTGGACTTAATTCCTCACAATGATGAATTGTATTTAACTTTTTCTCCTTTATTTTTTGGTTGTTGGATGTTATCTCTTACTGACTGGAAAGCTGACAAATGCAGAAAATTGGTATTGGAGAAGTGGGATGTTCTGTGGTTGTACCTGACCATGTGATTCAGAAGGCTTTGGAACTGGTTTGTGGGAGGAGCTTGGAAAGTTTTAGAGAAGTGGTCTATGAAGCCCTAGAATGCTGTAAATAGATCTTGATGGGTGATTCTGGCCAGAGCTCAGAAACGTAGGATGTTGTGGAAATTTGGACATTCAGGCTTCAGCTGGGAACAAGAACTCTGTTGGCAGGTGGACTAGATGGTACGTGTGCTGAACTGTGGCAGAAAAATTTTACCCATGTCCTGAGACTGCAGGAGATCAAGATTAAGGACAGTAAACTAATTAATCAGGTAGAAAAAATGTCATGATAGCATAATATTCAGGCTATGGCATGGGTACTGCTGGCTGCTTTTAGCCAGATTTATTGTAAGAATTGGGACAGAGCAGAAAACTTTGAAAAACTTAAATTTTGGCCTAGAAGGAACCATCTGTAAAGTTTGAGCTAAAGAAGGTGTGGCTGCTAAAAAGATTAACACTATGAACAAGGAAATATTTTATATAGGCTCTAGAAGAAATATACCTTCAAGACATCTCAGGAATCAGCAAGACCCCACCCAGTGTAGGCTCAAGGGTGTAAAAATGTCAACCTTTAATTTCAGAAGAGAGCCTCTAAAATTCCTGCTTGAGAAGAGCCTTTTAGGAAATTGGTTCCTAGGATTCATCTCATCATGCTTAGCCACTCAAGCACTCAAGAGGGCACTTCAGTTATGGTCCATGCAGCCTAGTTGCTGCTTCTGCTACCAGCAGAACTGGGATTTGTCTTCCTGATGCTAGTTTTCCTGGCATGCAAAATGCAACTACTATGGGATCAAGGAGGCTTCCACCTAGATTTCAGAGGATGGCTTAGGAGGCCAAACCTAGGAACTCCTGGAGGGGAATTGCTGTGGGAATGAAGCCAAAAGTGAGTTGAAAACCTCAGAAATTAGAACATTAGAGGAGGAAACCATAGATGTGAATGAAGCTGGCCTGAGAAAGAGGCTTAATGGCCTACAGATAACAAGGCCATAGAGGTGTGACCACTCCATGCCTTTTGGAATTCACATTTTACCACCATTTGCCCTATATGGTGGACATGGAATTAAGGAATGTAGTGTTTTTCCTGCTGGTTTTAATCTTATTTTTATTTCTTTTCTGTGCCTTTCTTCTTTCCTTTTGGAATGGGAATATTTACCTTTGTCTTTATACCTTAGGATAATGAAACTTGTTTTTGATTTTTAAGAGGTTCACAGCTAAGAGTTAGCCTTAAGTCATAGAAGAGACATGGGCTTTTGAAAATGCTGAACCAGGTGTCTCAAGAAGATGTATCGATAAGTAGTAAGGTAAAGAGCCTCTCTGAAACAGCTCAGACACTAGAATTCAACACCATGGAGAAGACCAGACAAAAGGAGAGCAATTCTCACAACCCAGGAAGGAACTAAGAAAAAATAAAAATAAAAAAGAAAAGAAAAGAAAAACGTGGACAGAAGGCTGGAGCCAGATGTACTCTCACTGGAGTCGGTCCCACGCTGTGCTAGGCACCCTGGAGTCAGACGACTTGTGGGGTTGGCGAGCCTGAGGACCTTGGCAAGAGGACGTGCTACAATGGAGAACAGAGCTGGCGTGGAGATCTGCACTAGCCCATGGTGAGTGCTCAGAATTTGGTCCTCCCATGGGAGGGAGGGAGGGACTGGATGACATACTGGAATTGGGCAGGACAGACCAGAACTCGGAACCGCTGTGGCTTCAGTTGGCCACCCCTGGTGCAGAGCAGATTGGTGGGATCTGCTTGGTCTGGGTCACTCCCCTAGGTGGGACCCAATAGCCAGGGATGAAATTGCCCCCCAAACTGTCCCAAACGGTTCTGTCCGCATGGCACATACTAATGTGATGAAAGCCCCCGCTGGTTGACTGTCTCAGAGGGGAGGGGCCAGCCTACACTGCCCCTGCTTGTACCTCAGTGATCAACAGCAAACTGGAGAGGGCAGCAATCCCTAGCTAACATGCTTCAGATTAACTGTAACCAATATAGAAAGGACCTTGGACCTCCACTATAACACCTGTCTGGAACAAACCAGAAAAAATGACAAGAGAAAGAAACAAGAAAAAGTCTCCATCCACCAACCCAGGGAATATGGGTCCAGGAGAGGTAAATATAAAACAGATCCAGGGCAGTAAACATGCAATATTGGACATGGCATTAGCTGACATAAAGAAATATCTTCATGACATTATAGAAGAACTCAAAACTGAAATACTAATACAAGTAAAGCAAGATATAAGATGATTAATAAAAGAAATGTTAAGCACCTCTCAAGACACAGATGGAAGAATGGAGGAACATGGAAAAAAGAGGGAAACCTTCAATGAAGAATATAAAAAATCTAGAATACATGAAACAGATTCAAAGAGATTACCAGGAAATTAAAACTCCATTAAAAGCTGGCAAAATTGCTTGAAAGAAACTAAAGATAGACTATCACAACTTAAGGATAGGTTTGCAATGTGTGATTGTGAAAGGAAAGATCTTTTAAAAATAATAAGGAATAAGGAAGTAACAATACAAAGGCTAGAAGATGACAAGAGGATCTATAACTTAAGAATAAAAAATGTGAGTGAAGAAGCAGAAGTAAGCACAAAACAAATACAAAGGCTATTCACAAAAATAATTAAGGAAAATTTCCCAAGCATAGGAAAAGGAATCATATTCGGATGTATGAGGCACACAGAACTCCGGCCAGCTACAACCAAAACAGATCTACATCCAGACATATAATAATCAAGATCCAAAAAAATTCATCACAAGAACAGAATATTAAAAGCTGTCAGAGAAAATAAACAATCACTTATAAAGGAAAACCCATCAAAATCACAACAGACTTCTCAACACAAACCATCAAATGAAGAAGAGCTTGGAGTGAAGTATTCCAAGCCTTGAAAGAAAATAATGTCCAACCCAGATTGATGTACCCTGCAAAACTGTCTCTCAAATTAATGGAGAAACAAAATGCTTCCCTGAAAAAGAAGAACTGGGGGAGTTCATGACCACCAATCCAACCCTACAAAAAATACTGAAGGACATTCGAGAGAGAGAGAGAGAGAGAGAGAGAGAGAGAGAGAGAACCCAGGATTTCAGGAACAGTGGCAGAGAGGCCTCAAAGGACAGGACAGACAGTGGAATGAAGGAGAAAAGTAGACAACCAATGGCAGAAAAATAGCATAGATGAGCCAGAGAAGGTTGGCTATAATCTCTAACATAGATGGCCTTGATACACTAACCAAAAGAAACACAGGCAGATTAGATCAGGAGATAGGGTTCATTGAGATGCTCTGTATAGGAGATATAATCAACCTGAAAGAGGGTTTATGGACCAAAAGTCAAATATGAGAAAACAATGCTCTATGTGACAGAGAACCAGAGAGAAATAGGGGCAGCTCGTCCAGAAGCTGCAGATAGGTTGGAAAGACATGATGCTTTTATGCTGTGGAGAACTACTTAGCTATAGGGAAGGAAAACCTTGAGGCTTTTGTAGGTAAAGGAATATAATCTCAGATAAAGCTGAGGGGTAAAAAGATTCAGAACCACTTAGGTAAATAGCGGGTTGCCCCCCTAATCTAAAAACTAATGGAGTTAAAGGGACCCAAAATGTACAGTGCACCCTGTGAAAGTGAAAGGGGAGGAATTGTCTAAAAAAGAAAGGCAGAGGACATTGTTGATAGTGTATCAGGATTTAAAACCCACAGTATTCTCATTGCTCTGTTTAGTTTAAGTATATTCTGTTCCAGTCTGTCTTACTTGTACTAGATTTGAAGGTACAGACAGCTATTTCAAAAATAGCAGGATATACTACGGTAACAATCCCTAATTTCCTATTTACTTAATCAGAAGCTCTGTGTTACTTAACACTGTCTTATTATGACTGATCTTATTTGAATCTGGTTTCTTAGATTGTTGTTTTGTGTTGACTGATTTTATTCAAATCTGCTATGTTTGATATTATCAAGTCTGAGAGTATAGACAACTACTCTGAAGATGCCAAGATTCACTAGGATACCCATTCTGGTTTGACTATTTCCTGCTTTTGAAGTCCTATAATGTCTCCAGTGTTTTGTTTTTATTAATATTGTTATGTACTGCTATGTTCAATTATACTATGCCTGATGATATAGACAATTCTATTGAAGATAACAAGAGACATCATAGTAACCAGTGTAGATCACCTTGTATTGTGGTTTTAATCTTGTTCTATGTCCATCCTTTTGTTTTTAATGACCCCATTTTCTTTTCTTTCTCATTTGGTTTTATTCTTTTCAAAATAAATAAAAAAAATGCTGAAACATTTAGACTTAGAGAAGGGATATTTGGTATCTGGATGTATGCAGAATAGTTGTACTGTGTTGGATTGAATTATGAACTTGTTACTATTTTTATTGGAGATTAAGAATGGTTTAAAATGTATTTGTGTATGCATTTAACAAGGATGGATTGTTAATCTTAATTATGATATGTCAACTTTAGTGGATTAAAAAATGCCTAGCAAATTAATATAGCAAGATCCTGACTATCTCTTGGTGGGTCATGGAGGAGTGGCCTTTCATACTATATATGTTCCTTGCCCTTTCCTCCCTGGGAATTTTCCTTGTTCTGCTTCCCAGCAACCATGAACTGAGCAGATTTGTTCTATAATGCTCTGCTCCATAATGTTCCTGCCTCGAAGCCAGACAACCATGGACTAAATTCCTTGAAACTGTGTAAAATCTCTCCTTTAATTTGTGAGTCTTGGTTTCTTTGTCTTAGTGACTAGAACACTAATAAAAACAGTATTGAGATGACTTCTCATTCACACCTGCATAAAAAGATTCCAGATGACACTGAAAAGGTCATGACTATTTAGTTAGGCTTTTAGCCTTGGAAATATATTTATAACACAGGATACTAGTTTTTTTTAAAATTGTTAATAAATAAATCACAGTGTGAAATATTTTAACAAGTTTGCCAAAAAAGATTTATAAACAGTCCAAAATATTTTCCTAGCTATACTACAGCTTGTTATTTTCACTCCCTTGGTGGTTTCTACATTTCCTTATATTGCTTCTGTACTAATATATCAAGGAAACAGAGTATGGTTTGCCTGTACTTGGTATTATTTTTCTTAGCAGCTTCTCTTGAGACAAAATCATAATGGTTGAGAGAGACAGAATATATTAGATTTCCCAGAGTATATTAAATTTCTTTTAGGTATATTGGTTTAATTTCCTTTATATCCTGTAGACAAAATTTTTTCTAGGTGTTTGCTCATGGACACTATTTTCAAAGATAACCTAGATAATATTTATAATTTTGTTGCATTGTGCTAGGTTAGCCTATTAATTTGAGGTAACTAATGGAATATAAAACCTTTAGACTTTCCTTTGAGAGTTATTTATCTGGGAGGACTTTCTCTTTGAGCATGATAATTTTGAGACTGGAAAATGTACACTAGGAAAAATGAGTTTTCTTTTATAGGGTTTGTAAGCCACTGAATGAAGAAAGAATGACAGGATGATAAAATGAATAGGCTACTCTCTTTTGATCAGAGTTTCTTCACTTTCTGTCTACCTTTTTTGTATCTACAAAATTAGAGCACACAGAGTTGTAGGCAGAGGTTCTAAAGTGTAGAACTTTGAATTTGCAGTTAGAACCAGTTTGAAAGCTGGATCCCACTTGGGCATGGCTCTGCCCCGTGTACCTGTGTCCTCATGTCTCCTTGTGTCGAGGTGTCTCCCCTGTGCTTCTAGTTCTGCTGTGTTTCCACTGGAGTTGTGTCCATGTATTGGGCATACTGAAGAAACTAGTCATCCCTCCCTGGGCCTGAAGCATGCCTTGAAGTGAGCCCTAGCTAGAATTAGCAGTTGTTGGAAGGATAGGAGGGAGAACTTGGAGAATCTCTGAACTAAAATGACTCTTCACCTACCTTAAAATGAACTGGTGGCATTTTGGCTATATCTCCAATAGAGCATTCTGCGGTAATAGGAGTACAATTTCAAGTGTGTTTTTCACCATGTTATTTACCTGAATTAATGTCTCCATTGGCAATCAAACCTTGATTGCTTTCTATTCATTAGCTTTTGATTTAATTAATAAGACTTGTTGAGGAGGAATCTTCAATGTTTTTCTGTAAACAGCTCTAATTTATTGATTCAGTTTGAATTTTGCAATTATTTTAAGTTATTTAAATCAGTATTTAAATTATGGGTTGGAATTACATGTGTTGAGCAATCATAAAATAGCTTAAATCTACAAGATAATAGAAGGTAAAATGCTCATTTTTATTTCTGTAGACTAACATATATTTCTTTTGATATCTCTAAGATTTTGGAGTTTAAAATATATATGTAATGAAAGTAGAAGCTTAGGAAATTTGTAAAGTTATTTTTTACAAGGTGAAGCTGGTTGCTTACTATTTTTACTAGGCTTTGAAACTGAGGACCTCAGCAGTTGGTGAGTATCCAGACATGTAGGGAAAAACTAATTAAGAAAGGGGAAATGTACAGTGACTCAGGTTAAAGAGCAATTTGATGATCAATATGATTCTTGATAGGAAACCGATGAAGCAGTTGGAGAGAGGGCGATGCTGATTAGTGTTCTGTGCTCAGAATATTAAGGATGGTGACTGTTTTAAAACATTTCTGTTGGGCATAAAAAGGTTAATTAACAAAGCATTCTACAAATTCTGAAACTTCAAGGAAGTGAAAACTTATCTGTATCCTCATGCAACAAAAACAAACTACAGAAACTAATCTGAAAAAAAAGAGAAAACAATGAAAGGAGATGTTTAGGGCTTTATAAAATTTTGGCACTTGTAATTTTTTGGGAGGTAATTTTTATTTATTCTGGATTTATTTTACACATATGTCAGTATGTTAATGATACTTATTTGTTAAAGCATACTCTGAACTGGGAAGATTCTAGATACAGGTTATGTATCAGTTAACAAAGAAGTCCTTTTACTTCTGGAGCTCAAAGTTTTAGTTTCACATGCTGTAATAAATAAAATTTCAGTGGCATCAAATATTGCAGCTATCACAACATATAAAACATCTAGTACTTTGTGGTTTATTTCATGGAGTGTTCAGAATTAGAATTCCGCCCACCTGTGTCCTCTTCTTTTTTGCAGTTTTAGAAAGTAAATTTGAAAGAGTTTTCACCACAAAAATAATGCAGATTAGTCTGAGAGGTACTTACAGGGGTTCTGTTATTAATTACTTGCCTTTAGAGAGTGATAACCCCATGAATGGCTGGGCTCCTTTCTCTGTGTAATAGGCCAGTCAGAGTTTTTTATGGCCAAGAGTATCCCTGCATTCCCAGCTCGCTGTGCAGACAAGCTGAGGCTTCTCCAGGGAAATGGAGAGCTCTGTGGGAAGAAGCTTGTGTGTGTGTGTTTTGTGGGTGAGGGAAAAAAATCTGTAAATGAGGGGAAAATTTCAAGCAGTTCTTGGAATCAGTTATTGCCTCCTCAGGGAGCCAGGGATGAGCTCAACTGGGCTGAGAAAAATCAGTGCAGATGTCAGCACTGACTGCATTGCAGCCTCGAGCCCTGCCAAAGGCTTCCTCCTTCCTAAAGGGCGAAGCAGTGAGCAGACAGGGCTAGTGCATTGAGGTAATGTGCTCAGGAGAAGGATGCAGAGCAGAAAAGTAGCAGGCCTGTCCTGGCTGACACGTAAGGAGAAAGCAGCACATCTTCAATCTCAGACATCCTGCTCGCATTTCTCTAACCAGTAATAGTGGATTCAACAATTAGCTCAGTGGGAAAGGCAACTGGGATTGGTAAACTGTGATAAATTCCTTAGCTTTTTAGGTTTTGTGTTTGTAGTGGTTTTTGAGCAAAAGCAGATCACTTAGGTATAGTTTTTAAAAAAAGACATTCAAATTCTTTATTTCAAATTCAGACACTGGATTTTCTAGGCTTATGATCTCTCCTTTGTGGTTCCTTAACCTCTGAAAGTGTTCCTTTGGTAGTAATTTAACTTGCAACAAGAGGACCAAGGGTGTAGCTCAGGCTAAAGTGCTTACCTGGCTTACCTAGCAGGAGTGGAGAATTTGGGTTTAATCACCAGAGAAATAAATAAACGACTTAATTGCAACAAGAAATAGTTTTCAACTAATTGGGCTGAAAAAAATCAAATGTTGACTGGACACTGATAATATTCTTAAAATTCAGAGATTAGAAATGCATAATTTCTTTTTTTTTTTTTTTTGGTGGGGATACTAGAAATCTAACTCAGAACCTCATGTTAGTCAGGTATGTGCTGCACCACTGATCTAAATTGCTGGCCCCAGAAATACATAATTTCTTGACCTTATAGTTCTAGTTTTATGAAGCTATCATACAGACATTTTATATGCATAAGTTACATGTATAAGATTATTCATTGCATCACTATCGTAGTAAAAAATGGGGAATAAGCTAAATGCCTGTTAGTAGAGAACTAGGATTAAATTAAGTGTGCCACAGTTATACAAGGTTTTTCATCTTGTGGTTTTTCAAAAGTGAGAGACTTTTTTATGAATTTGTAAGATCACTAAAATGCATTACATGACAAAAATGACACAGACGGCATTCTGTAATACATACTATCATTTGTGCATGTGTGTATGCATAATATTTGTGTGTATTACTCATGTATATATGCATTTGTGTAATGTGTTCATACATGGAGGTCCTGGCTCTGAAAGTATATAAATGATAAGTGATGACCTCAGAGAACAGGAATTGGGTGACTGAAGGAGGGTGTGGCAGGGAGATTTACTCTTTACCAAATGACTTCCTGTACTTTTCATGTTTTTGATGTGTGCTTTTAACAAAATCTATTTTAATTAACAAACAAACAAACAAACAAACAAAAACCAGGCCTACTAAAAGTAGAAAATGGAGCAATCAGGAAGAAGGCTATTGTAAATAGTCATGTCTTTGGTAGTTGATAGAATGACTAGATAAAAAGTTATCTCCATAGTGTAGTCTTGCTTTTAATTAGAGTTGACACATTTAGGATATGTCTGGAAGAACCATCTGCTTGGATAGGTCTGTGGAGTCTTGTAAGAGTATATTGGTAACTTTATTTATGATACAATGTAAAACATAACCAGGTCCCATGTAATTTTAGGAAAAATTCTACAGATTGTACTCTATAAAAAAAGTAGGAAAAATGGGAAAATGAGCTAGGATACAGACAGACAGAGAGACAGAGAGCAGGGTGGGAGGGACAGGGAGAGGGAGAAGAAAGATGGGACATGTGCTAAGTGTCAAGTTTTTGTCCTTGGGGACTGAATGACTTCATGTACAGAAGGACAATGAGGACATTTCAGTAAAAGAAACAAGGATGTAGCTATTGAGAAACAAAGGAAAAGAGTTATTTTGACTGCTTGAATTTTAGTTAATCTGAGAATAATTGTCAGATGTGATTTTGTTAAATACTAGTTTCATTTTGGAAGGAGTAGAATGAATAACAAGAAAACTTCGTTTAAATCTTGGCCTATACAAGTGTGAATATTTAAAATATGGATATTTATGATGATGATATAGAATTCCAAGTCTTACTGAAATCAAGTCTTGCTGTGGTGATATAATCGAGTCACCATGATTTCTAGTGCAGAGTTACACAAAATAAAAAGTGTAAGAAAGACAATTAGGCCCATGATAGGCACATGTTAGGCGAATTCATTTTCATCTTCTCTTTTGTTTCCCACAGGGTGAATGGGAAATTGGTAGCCTTGAAAGTGATCAGACTACAAGAAGAAGAGGGGACACCGTTCACAGCCATCAGAGAAGGTGGGCACCTTTGCTCATTATGTTTGCTTTTTTGTTTCTGTGATGCTCGTAGCTGTGCACATAACATCCCTGCATTTGCAGAGTGTTAAATTTTCATTCTTTTATCTCCCATTGGATGTGTAAACTGAAATTAACAAGTCAGTACCTGTGAAATAAGAAAAGACATAGGGGAAAATGTGGTACGTTGAGGATGGGGCTGTCTGGGACACTGAGGAGTTTTATACATCTGAATACATGTGAAGAACGTCTAACATATATTACCACTGTGACACCACATTTGTGGCTTTATGGGAACTTCTTAAAAACGAGAAAGGACTAGGTAATCTTATTAAGTCATTTAAGTTTTCCTCTTTCTTGATTTCTTTGTGCTTGCCCTTTGATGTATTTTCTTTTGGTTTTCATATTAATACAGTCTGTGTATTTGAGCCATTTATGTTGTAATACTTTCCCTACTGTACCATTTTTATAAAAACTGCTTTTATGTTGTTGTTATTATACATACAATATGAATTTGTGTGAAATGAAGTTGCCCTCTTTTACTTTATTAATTTCTGCATAGAAAAGTTTCTCTAGTTGAAAATGAGGAAAATATCTTCTCCCATTGATGGGACCTTTTCAATTCAGGTTCATAATTCCTAGTTACGATTTGCAGCTTTACCACTGCTACATTTTTAATAATATTACTTATATCAACCTACTATCTAAGTTTATTTTTACATTGAAGGGGTAACATCTTCTGTTTTTCTAATTCAAATAAGATAAATATCAGTGATTTATCAAAATAGCTTTCACACTGTGTTGACAGCTACATGTATTCTCACACTGGTCTGGTTTGTTTCCCACCGCTACTAATAGGATTTACATTTGACATCTTAGAGTCATAATTCTGTTTCCATTTTCTAGTGTCTCATTCTCCATCTCAATTCATTTTAGTTTGGTTTCTTCGTTTCTGTTTAACTCTTCTCAGTTTCACCAGTATCTTCTTATGACCATATTAAAAATATTCCTCTGTGTTCTACTTTACCCAACTTTTCATCAGATAGCATATGTCATATGTGACATCAGATTTTTCAAGTGGGTAAGTTTTCTCTTCATCTTGGGAAGGCTCCTCCTCTAAACTATGGTGTGTTTCAGGACAGGAAGGGGATCTTTTTTCTCCTGACAACATTCTTTCTTAGGCTGATTTTATTTATTTCTTGAGATTAAATGGCAACTGAATGACACACACGCATCTCTGTGGATATGATCTTGCCTCTGTTTGCTTTTTGTGACCTCTGCATCATCTCCTCTTGAATCAAGTAGTATGCAGCTCACTGTAGGAATGTGAAGCTGATTTAGTCCCTTTAAGAATCAGTTGCATTATATAACAGTTGTCTCAGACTTACACTGAGATGGAACTGTGGTCCCTGCACCATATCCCAAAGTGCAGTCTGCCTATGTTAGTAAGAGCATCTTGTGCTTCCCTTGCCTAGTCTAGACCCTGAACAAGTCCTGCTGGTTATTTCTCTAAACAGTACCTCAAGACTGTCCTCAGCCAGCACATCTCCCCTCACCATCAGCCTCAATCTAGGGATCATCAGTTTTTTTCTTACACTTTGGTCCGAGTTTCTTATTGTACCCTCCACTTCTGCCTTTTCATTGTCTATCCTCTGAAACTAGTATCGTCTACTAAAAACTGAATTGTGTTATATCACTCCCTTTATTTAAAACTGTTTCAAGTACTGCATGCCTGGTTTTTCTTCAGCTGTGCCACAAGGTTTCCTGTCTCAGGGATTTCACAGTGTTCTTCCCTCTGGCTATACTGTGCTTCCTTGGGTCTTCTTACATTCTAGGAATCAATTCAGATATCCTCTCTTCAGTGAGGAGTCCTGCATAGTAGTCATTTTATTGAGTTAATTACAGAAAATCATTAAGCTATGGTCTATAAATATAATGGAATATTAGATATATTCTCAGTTCTCAAGGGATCTGCTTTCAGGTGACAGAAGACAACACAATGAAGATAATAAATTGAATATATATATATATATATATATATATATATATATATATATAGTGGCATATCAGTGCCAAACCTGAGGTACTGTAAATTCTAAGGAAATTCTTCCACTGGTGAAGGGAGGGGAAAGTATCAGCTCAAACCTGAGTTTTAGGAATAAGATAGGCAGTGAAGAGAACATTGGGAAGATGCATTCAATACAGGTATAGAAAAGGGGCAGAGATCAGAAAGTGTCATGTCATACCCTAGGACATGTCATGTCCTAGCAGTGACTAGGAGTGAGCTAGATGAGTATTCTTAATTACTGGTGGTGCCAGGGAAAGATGGTTATTGGTCTGTAGGAGGTGTTTTTGTCACCACAGTAATTGAACAGTGCAACTGAAATTTACTGGGTGGGAATGGAACATCTACAGTATTTATGAGAGCCTCGATTAGGAGAGAGTACTGCTTTCTGTGGCTCACTGCATTCTGTTTGAACAAAGTCAATTCCATTTATTTATGTATTGCCTGTGGCTGTTTTCTTAGAGGTGTGGACTTGTGGCACATTATATGGTCTCCATACAGATAAACTATGTATTATCTGATGCTTTCAAGGGGAAAAAAAACCCAAAAACTGTTGTTTCCTATTTTAGTACAGTGAATAATTGTCTCCTGTTCTACAAAGCTTTCTAATAAACTGCCAGTCATTCATGGAAGTGAAAAACCTGGTTATGTTTCTCTGAGCTTATATCCATCAGTTGTTTCACATGTAATTAAAAAGTATGCTCCGCACAGGTTTAATACATGGCCAAATTTTCCAGAAAAACATCTATAGCATAACTCAAGGGAGAATAGAGTTGCATTTCATTGAGAACATTACTATAAGTTGTTCATATTTTGGAAAAGCATGTGACTAATAGTGTTAATGCTTATGTTATTGAAGCCACTAATGTAACACCCCTAATCAGTCTGCATTTGTGGAGGTTGTACTTATGCTGATTCTACATGTAGATATGAGCACTGTTCTTCAATCTGCTTTCCAATATAGTTATCCCTATTTTTATATTTAAAGAGATTGTTGGATTATAAATTACTTTCTATTTCTCTGTACTATTTCAGTTACATTTAGATGAATGCAGTGAAATTATAGATACAAATATTTGCAATTATGTGTGCATTTATCTTATTATCTATGAATTTCATTTCACCGTAATAAAGCCACCCTTTCATATGTATATCTATATGCATTGCACATCTATCTGTAGATCTGTTTTAGGTACTTGTAGATATAGACTAACATATCTGAAAGTACATGTAAATATGTGAAATTATGAATATACTTACATTTTATTACATGTAAATTTTTTTTTCATAGTAACAAAGTTAAAGAAAAGTACTGAAAGTATTTGTTGTCTAAGGCAGGTGCTCAATGGGATTGGAATGAATATCTTTGACGGAGATGGGGCAGTGGTTTCCTGCTGAGCAGTGGGAGAAGGCAGAGTGGCCAATGACACTGAATTTGATTCTGGTAGACCCTGAATATGAGGGAGCAGGAGAAGGGCAGGACACAGTGCCAGGAATGCAGCGAGGAAAAGGAAACTGGCCATCAGACATGCTTTCTACGAGGTGGGGTGTATGTTAGTATTAACCAAGCTAAACTTGCTGTGGTGCTAGTCTAGGTTCAAGGTTAAGAGCAGATTCATAATGCTATTCTAGGACTATTGTGACAAATGTGTCTATTGGTAGAGGTTCAGTGGATGAACCAAGTAGGATCAAATTATTCATATTGTCTGGAATGGGGCAAGATTCTGGCACCTTGGAAAGGTAGGTTCAGGGAAACATACGGGAACAGAGAACATGATGACCCTTGGCACAGTGACAGCTGGGTTTGTCCTGCAGGGTGACTGTATTCTAAGCCTTGAAATGAGCTTATGTGAGACCAGTATTTGTCTGGCTAGAAGCTGTAACAAAGAACCACAGAGTGAGTTGTTTAAAATACAGAAGGTTATTGCCCTATAGTTCGAGAGACTGATGAGTTCAAGGTCAAGGTGTCATGACTGTCCTGTGAGGCCTTTGAGGGGAGGGTCTGCTCCATGATTTTCTCTTTGGTCTGGAAGTGGATGTCTTCTTCGCCTGTCCTCCCAAAATCTTCCTTTTGTGTCATGTCCAGAAATCTTTTTATAATGATGCCTCATATTGGATTGGGACCCATCCTAATGGTCTCATTTTAATTTAATTACTTTATAAAGATCCTGTCTTCACAGTCAGAAACAGTCACATTCTGAAGTACTGGGACTTAAAGATATGAATTTATGCTAATATGTAACTACTTTCAGAAAACAGTCATCTCTGGATTATGTCATCTCTCAGAAACTCTACTTTGGCATTGTGATTTTGATTTCTAAAGGAGTCTTTAAACTCAGATTTTTGAATAATCTGAAGATAAGATAGAAGTAGTATTAATGCTTGGAAGGATTAATCACACAATGACTTGAGTTTTCCTTTGAATAAAATACTTTTTGGTTTTTCCTAGTAGGTCTGACTTCTACTTGATTTCTAGTAGAGGTAAAATGACCTTATGATAGGGGTTAGAACTTTGGATCAGTTTTGACTGTTTCTCTGTTTGCCTTCTCATTTCTGTCTTTCAGAGTCTTATTTTTTTTTTCTGATATTTATGTGCAGAAACAAAAGCTTTTGCTGTTGCTGAACCTTTCTGTCCTTTCCCATCTGTACTTTTAGAAGTCAAGGCACAGTACTTCCTGCTTGTGTCTGGCAGTAGAACCTGAACTATTAAGGATGCTTGGGATGTTCCGTTCTTGCATTGTGGGGGTAGTAGTGGGGCTTGTTCAGTGGGCACGGAGCACTGGAATTTTGAGTTTGCCTCTTTTCTGCTGTTCTGGTTGGTTCTTCATTCACAGGCTATCAAGCATAATGAGATTTCAAAGTAGGAAAGCATGGCATTCAGGAAAGGAGTTCAAAAGTGGTTGCTTTCACCTTATAGGCTTACCTAGGCATTTAGATTTTAACATACAGTTTTCATCTGAAGTGGAGGTACTTGCATGCAGCCCTAATCTTTCCTAGATTTATGTCTGGAGATTGACTTCCAATCTTATCTTGTCAAGCGAGAGTGCATAATAGCTATTTTAGGTTTAGGTGCTTTGAAACTCAGTTTGTCTTTGATAATGGCTTAGAGAAATTAAGTAGCAGTGTTGAGGGCCAGATTTTCTATTTTAATTTAGAGTGCTGATGGTTTGTAATGCACTGATTAGAGGGCTGGAGGGTACAGAAAAGGGTTGAAAGGAAGTGAATGATATGTCTTAGGGATAGCCTATCTTGAAAGCAACCTCAGAGTCTATGTGCTTTTACTCTTTGATGTTGTATCCTAGATATAATACAAAGTCTTTCTTTTAAGACTTTCTCAGAACAGAAAGTTTGAGGGAACCAGTTGTCTGGTTTCATGTACTCTTGATTATACAATGTTTTTCTGAAGGTAAGAATTATTTTTACAGAGAAATTTAAATGATCTGATAAAGAAGAACTTTAAACTAGTAACATCAACAATGGACAATACTTAATATTTCCATATGGTTAATACATAGTCCGAGCCAAGTATCAGTTAATTCTCACAAAGCTTGCTAACTTATATACTGTCATTTTTCCATTTTAAAGTGAAAAAAGTTAGGCTTGGCCTAGTTAAGTCACCCAAGTAAAGTCACCTGTAGTTTGTAATAGAGTTAAACATTACACCTGAGAAGTTACTTTGTAGCACCTATTCTTAAGCATTATGCTGTGATGGATTTTAAACAGCATTTATGCTGCATTTTTATTTCATGCAGAGGTATAACCATTATATCAAGGAAGCAAAAAAGTTTTTGAGAAAAAATATTTTAAAAGTTTATTTATAAAAGCAAGTTATTACAAAAATATGGGAGACTGGTTTCCATGTAGGGTAGTAAAAGGTCAGAAGAGAGGAAAGTAACAAATGGGTTCAAAAATGTAACTATAAGAAAGTAAAAATGTATACAGGAACAAGCAGCCTCTACTGGTAAACTCTGTAATTCTGAACTTTTAATTTGGCGTAGTCTCTTGAATTAGATTCTGAATAACCCCACTTTTTCTTTTGCTCACTTTTTCTCTCCCTCTTCACCCTTCCTGTGTGTTTTCATTAACCTTCTGTTAGAATTGTATGGCTGTACAGATTTCTGAGAAAAACTATAGTACTCAAGAAGGCAGAGGTGGTTAGACGTTGAGGAAATTAAGGGAAGAAGGCAGTGTTTTTTACTTGAGTTATTCACAAACAACCTACTTACAAAGTGAGTATTTTGGTCTTCTCATTGTTTTTGTGTAATTGCAGTACTATATTTGTAATAGGACAGTAAATTCAGTATGAAAATTAATTTTACAAACTTGTTAACAGTTATGAAATAGAAAATAAGGCTTTTCCTGAGCCACTAAAATTGTAGTGCTTTGAGTTTCTTTATAACATTGTTATAGTTTACATTATAATCTCTTTATTTTTGTTGTTTTTATTAACATACCACTTCTTTGTGGCTGTCTGCTATAATTGCTTGTGGAACTTGAATGCTAGGGTTGATATCTAATTGAGTCATAATTCAGTTGGTAATTAACCAAGCTAAACTTAACTTTTGGGTTGTTGCATAATTTTTTAGGGCTATCGTGATGAATAACTATATAGTTGGTTTATTTTCTTAATGGTGCTGGAGGATAGTAGTAAAAATTGAAAGCATTGGCTGACCGGTCCTCCCTGCAAAGACTGTAGGAAAGAAATCATTGCTTGCACTTTCCCAGCTTCTTGTGACTGCTGGCAGTGTTTGGTTTATAGTTGCAGCACCCCAACCTCTGCCTTTGCTTTACACAGTCTCTCTCTGTGTCACTGTGTAACTTATTCTCTTCTTACAAGTGCATCAGTCTGAGTTTGAGACTATTCTAAGCTAGTATGGCCTTACCTTCACTCAGTTAATCACATGCATGAAGATTAAGTAACATTGTGAAGTTCCAGGTGGATGTGAAATTTTGGAAAATAGTACTCACCCTACTACTGGTTATTATTTTTCTCAATTTCACAAAGACTTTTGCAGGGCATAGTGGACGGAGACCTGCATTTGCTTTCAAAAGCCTGAAAGGTACACATATCCTATTGTGGTTTGGTAACACCTGTCATTGTTTTTCTTTTATCAAAGTTTATATATATTAGACAAATGAAAATGTGCTCATTTCTTCTAAGACAATTTGGCTCTTTTGTTATTGTTCATTTTTTAGATGAAAATATGATTTCTCCAGGGAGACAGAATGAGCCACGAACTATGGCCTTTGTGGACACAGATAACTGGTTTGTCAGGGCAATGAATGGCACTGAGACATTGGTAGGTAGTTGAGGTTGAAAACAGAGAGAACTGTTGTAACGGAGATCCCCAGGGCACTAAGTAGATGTAAAATGATGAAAGCTTACTTCCACAAATGGATGGTTGAGATTTCAGACACATTTACTCAAAGAGAAGATGTTATAAACCTTGATTAGATTCCCAGGTTGCTAAACAAGAGTCTCTTTTACCCCGATATGCAGTCCCAAAAACGTGTAGCTTCAATGATCAAGTAATATTTAAACGGTAGGCATATCATCATCTTTGCTTATAGTCTAAATGTTCTTGTTAAGACACACCCGACCTCTGCCACCTTCATAGTGGAGAGAGAGCAGTTGGACAAGGGACTCCAGGCTTTTTGTTCCTCCCTCTTCCCAAGGCTGAAGGCTGCTGTGCTCAGACGTTAGTTATATTGAGAGAATCAGCACAGGCAGGATGAGCAGTTGTGTGGCCATCAGCTTCTCTCTGTCAGGATTAGAAGGCAGTTCTAGGGAGGAGGAGAGAGGATCACTAGTTGTTCTCTGTGTTCATTTCATGAGTAATGGTGTTTGAATTGTTCATCCTCTTGCGGTGACTTCTAAATTAACAAGGAGAGTATAAATAGGATTTGAAATTGTCCTTAACCCAAGGTCAATGCAACATCCGATCCTAAGCAGTGGGTGTTGTTAAAATGGGTGCCTCCCATGGACCATAATAATTAAAGGGGCAACTCTGTGCTTACTTCATTTTTGAATTGTTGTTTCACTGACCAGTGTTTTTAAAGACACTAATTGCACCATGCTGTTTGAAGTTCATTAATGCTGTATGAGCTAATTTGGAAGCTAAGTCAAGACTGTAGAGATGATCTCAGCCAGAGGTTTCTCAGTGGCTGTATTAGTGGATCTCAGTCTGCATGCTCAGCTCTTCCAGTGGAATTCAATCAGTGCAGTTAATGACAAGCAAGAGGCAGTTCAGTCTAGTAGCCAGGTATTTGGGTTCTCAAGCGCAGCTACTTAGATTCAAATGATTTTTGAGCAAGTCTTTTCTTTTAAATTTTATTTTTAAAGTAGTAAAAATACAACAGAACAAGACAGAACAAAGCCAATCGAGACAATGCAATGAAATTGGTACAGAATTTTGCAGCAGGATACCGGGATAACAGTAATAGGTACTATAGTATATACTATAGTTGTCCAGTCAATTAGGTATAGTGAAATCAAACCAAAAATAGAACATTATAAAACCAGTTGAGAGTATTGAATAGAGCAAAACAAACATAAAATAGTGAAAACAACTTTTGTCTTCAAAGGGAAGATGGAAGGAGATCCCCCATATTTGCTATATTGCATATGGTCATCCTCCCAAGAGATGCTGACACATCTATCCCCAGTTGCTATGGGGGGGCAGTGTTTTATTTACAGCCCACCTGCAGATAGGCTCATGGGAGCCTCTGGTTCTCCTCCCAGCCTGTGTTGGGGGCGCTTACCAAGAGGGCGGACGAATAATTGAGCAAGTCTTAAACATTCTGTACCTCAGTTTCCTCTTCCTGCAGAATGCTACTAACCTCATAGAATTGTTGAGATACTGTAACAATTAAAAACAAACAGGAGGTTCTAAAGCAGTGTCTCACTCACTTTCCTTGTTGCTGAGACACAATATCACATACTTGTAACTTAAAGGAGGAGAGGCTTATTTTTTGCTCACTGTTCCTGGTCAGCTGGCTCCGAGGCAGAGCAGCATGACATTGAGGCATGGTGGAAAAAGAGCTGCTCGAGTCACAGCTGCCAGGAAGCAGGATCTAGGGAGGCCCAGAAAAGGAGATCTACCTTTCTAGGTCACACCCACAGAGAGCCACCTCCTTTGACCAGACCCCACCTTCTAACAGCAAGCAAACTCAGCTTCCAAAAGCCCTGAGTGTGTCAGGCTTGGTGGAGGAGCAGCTAGATATAAACCACAGCAAGTAGAAACAGTCAAGGAATAATAAAAATCTCTTGAAAATGAAAATCTATTAACAAAAATTAAAAATTCTGAAGGCAATTTGCACGATGAAGTTAAACAATTCTCCAGAGAGGAGATCAAGTTAAGATTTAATATAATATAATTGTGAATAAATGATATAGTTCTTTAGGTTGTCTTCACTTCTTGTGCTGTCTCTCTTCCTTATTCTTTTTCTCTCCCCTCTGCTCAATTTGGTTTCTATGTCATTGAAGTGTCCTTCAGGATACCTAGAGGTCTCGTTTGTCTTTTTGTATGTAAGAGTCAGTTACTGTGATGCTGACTGGAAGCTCTAGGTCTCTGGGTAGGGAATGTTGGTTGCAAGCTTCACGGTGGTGTGGTAGGAATGAACTAACTGAGGTTTTCCTTGGAACCCCTCACCTGTCAGTAAATGGAGGTCTTTTCTTGGGAGGGTCATCAGTTTATGCAGAAAAGGATTATTTAACCTCCTGCCTAGATGCTTTAAATTTGCTTCCATATGTGGGGACTGAGTGAGAGACAAGTTGAAGGAAATTCTCACCCTTGGACACACAGGGTCATGCAGATAGTGTGGAGGGACCAAATACTTAAAGCACAATTCAGATATGTCAAGTTGGACACCTGGCACTTATGTGGCACCTGTTTACATGGTGGTAAAATTTAGATAATAGATCAATTGTATCTAAATTGATGATCCTACTCGTCACATTAAAGTACATGATGTCATTTAACTTTAAACACTGTGAAGAAGCTTGATGCTGTCATTTTTTTTGCTAATCAAGCAGGAGTCTTAGGGGACTTTTGCTCAAAGTCACACAAATCATCAAGCCACAGATCAGAATTCAGCTCAGATTTTCTAACCTGGTACCTGTTAGAAGTGCAAAAATGCCTAGGGCATCATAGACACTCAGTACTTGCTGAACTGCTGAATGAATGAATAAGCGAGGAAATGAACTCCAGATCATTTGTTTTTATTCTGTTATTATGCTTTGCTATTGAGATTGAAGTTCACATGACCAACACTTGGTCATGTATTAAATCTGTTAAGAAGCAAAGAGGTGAAGTAGGGAAAGCACCATAATTAAGTCAGAAATTATTAAGTCTTTGTGGAGACTGTGCCCTTGGCTAGGTGACCATATGTGAGTACTTAACATACTTCACCTTTAGTTTCTTCAGTTTTAAATGAAGTTTTAATGGAAGGACATTAGAGCCATCATTTAAAATAACAGTACTAGGAGGAATCTTTTACCCGGAATCTGTAACTGTGTCATCAGTATTCTTGATACACACATGCTGTTGTATGATGCAAGTTTACTGTTAAAATAGTACTTTTAAACTCTCTAATAATAAATCTTTATGTCTGTCACTTCAGAAATTAATATGAATTGCTTTGGAGCCATTTCATAAGTGACAGGCAAAAATTTTGTAAATGAAAGATAAAAATCTGTGGGTCTGGACTTTAATTCTAAATAAGCTTATGTAAATTGCCACAACTCATTCTTTGTAAGTATGAATAATTTGGTGGCTATCTGCAAACCGATAGTAACAAAAATCACAAGCTATTAAATCATATGATTTAAAAACCTGTAAAAATCATGTTATTTGTGTGTTTAAACTGGAGTTTAAAATTTATGTTTTTAATCAAGTAACTGGTTGCTTGACTGCCTTAATTTGTAAATATAGATATATTTGTCCTTTTTTGTCAACTTGAAAGGCAAATTAAGATATTATAGTTTTATATTTCAGACATTTTTAGAAGGATTATGTAGTCAGTTGTCATCTGAATACATTTATAATTGCCTAAAAATTCTTATTGACTTTTTCAGTTCTTACCTTGCCAACTTTTTGGAAATGCTTCCTCATTTCATTCTCACATTAATCCTATGTGAATATGTAAGAATTTATATCTCCAAGTTAAAGATGAGGAAATCAGTACTTAGAAATAAATTTTCCTTTGTCGCGCAATTTGCCAGTAGACAGGATTTTAACTGGGATTTCAGCTGAAGTGTTCATTCAAAGAAAATATATTCTTTCCTTCAAAATTTCTTGGCTGATTAAAAAAGTGATGAAAATTCATAATCTATATATAAACTACTTGTCATAATAGTTATTTCCATAGCTACAATAATTCAAAAATTGATTATAGACAAGATTAAAAATGCAACTCACTGGCATACTGTCTTGGTTACTTTCCTCTTGTTGCTAAGACAAAATACCTGACACCCCCAGTGAAGCAAGGAAGGGTTTATTTATCTTTCAATTTTTTGGAGATTTCAGTCCATACTCAGCTGGCTCCAAGACAGAGTGGTGTGGCTGAGGGGCAGCTGTTCATGGCAGGTTGCAAGCAACAAGAGTGAAAGGGCAAAAGGGGGAAAGCACGCCTTCTTCCCTCCTTTATGTTGTATGCTTGGCTCCACCACTGGGCAGGTACAGCACTCACACCGCCAGTCTCAGTGCAAGACAATGAACTAATCACAAACACTAGATTCATCTCAGTGCGAGACAATGAACTAATCACAAACGCTAGATTCAGCTGCATCCATGATTGCATGAGTTTTGGTGGGGCGGGGAGCATCTGAACAAACCATATTACATACCTTTGCTACTTGTAATGTTTGAGAAACTGTTGTATTGTTTTGCTGCATAAGCTGTATAGTGACCAGTAGCTTAGAAACAGTCGAAGTTTGCCCACCTTGACAAAGTTCAGTGTTTTATGCATTTGAAGCTGTAGATTAAGATAGCTTTTCTTATGTGTTTAAGAAGCACTCAAGGAGGATAGCAAACAAAGAGAATTTTTAAGTGATTGTTTTATGCATCATGTATATTGAGAAAAACTTTTTGAAAAGGAGTTATATAAAAGGAAGAGAGAAACATAGACAAAATATAGTTTTAAAAGTCTGGCAAAAATTACTAACTTTATTTAAAAAGCATAATTAATCTGTTACTCTCAGTAAATCAAGGAACCACAATTAAGAGAAAGAGAAAGAAATGAAAAATTAGATCTATCATCATAAAACTGTTTTAAAGAAAAAGATAAACTCTTGAAGGCAGCCAGAGTAAAATAACTCATTATAAGCAGAGAAAAATTACATTTGAGATCTGACCTTTCATCTAAACTGATAGTGGCATGAAAGCAAAGTACTGACAGATTCAAAAAGCTTAGTAACAAAAGATAGGAAAACAAACAAAAAAACCTGACAACTAAATTTCTGTAGCTAACAAAACTATCTTTCAAAAGTGAAAGCTGAGAACATTTTCAGATCAGTAAAGCTTGATAGAAATACTAAAGAAAATCCATGAAGCTGAAAAAAAAATGACATAAAACAGTAAGAACAACATTGGAAATAGCAGTTTGTTAGTAAGTATAAAAGAGTTTATTTTTGTCTTAATTTGGAAAAGGTCATTAGACTGTTTATTGTAATGATTACAGCATATTGATTATAAATATAGATGCAATGTATATGAAGATAATGACTTGAAAGGGGGGAAAATATTGGAATAAAGGTAATGTATTTTATGCATATTCAGTCATGCATATTAACTGGAAGTAAAACAAGATAAATTAGATATACATTGTGATTTCTAGAGCAACCACTAAGAAAATAATACAGTTAAAAGTCAACAGAAGAATATAAAAATATGCCAGTGAAGATTTCTTTGAAGTAAAGGAGACAGTAGAGGAACATAGGACGACATGAGAAATAGAGGAAAAGTAAACTAACAAAAGCAAATATATCTCCAGCCATATCAGCAATTGTGCATGGAAAACTGCAATCAAAAGGGATAGCTATTCAGACTGGCTAGAAAGAGAAGTAGCAATGATATGCAGTTTATAAGAGAAAAACTTGAATTCTAGAGACTCAGATTAAAGGGGAAAAGATGGAAGAAAATGTCATGTAAATAATAACCATAAGAAATCTGGAGTGATTATATTATATTATATTATATTAATAGCAGACAAAATAGAAAGAATTTCTATTTTTCCTAGAGATAAGAGACATTGCATAACAGTAAAAGGGAAGATTTCACAATTATAAATGTATACAACCCAGCAATAGAATTCAAGCTCACAAGAAGCAACAGACTCAAAGAATTAAAAGACATAAACATTTCTGTAATTTTAATCAGATATATTAATACCTCATTCACAATAATTGATGAATCAACTAGACAAACAACAGTGTAGAAGACCTGCACCTAAAAGTAACTCGACATATAGACAGCACTTTACCTAACCACAAGAAAATACGCATTTCTTTCAAGGATGCATTGAACATTCTTTTGGATAGATTATAGGTCAAACCAGAAAAAAATTCTCAGTACATTTAAAGATACTGAATTTATCCACAGTATAACTACTAGCTACAAAATAATTAAATCAGAAAATAATCAACAAAATTAAATAGAAATATACATGGAATTTAAACAACTTCTCAACAACCCATGGACCAAAGAAAAATCATAAGAGAAATTGGAGAATATGTTAATCTCATTGAATAAAAAACACAACATATTAAAATTTGTGGGATTTAACTAAAGCACCATTTAGGGCAAAATTTGACATTTTAAGCATCTATTTTAGAAAAAGTAAAGATATCAAATTAGTAATTTAAGCTTCCACCTTAAGGATATAGGGGAAAAAAGCAAATTTGTTCTAAATGAAACAGAAAGGTATAATAAAGTTAGGTGCAGAAATCATTGAAATAAAAAACACTGGCGAAATCAGTTAAAAAGTGGTTTTTGTTTTTTTTTTTGCTATAACAAACAGAATAATAAACCCTCTAGGTAGACTGATCAAGGCAAAAACAAAACAAAATAAAACAAAAAAACAACACCACCAAAAGAAACACAATTTACCAGAGTAATGAAGTCATGAATAAAAGAGAGGACATCACTATTGATTCTGAAGAATCAATAGTGGGGAAGATTATGAGGCACTTTATCCAACAAATCAGAAAATTGGTGTTAAATGGATAAATTCATACAAAGCAGAAATGCTAAAAAATGATTTAAAATCTTCCCACACATACACAAAAACAAAGAAAACCCAAACATAGTCCCAGATAGGCTTGCTGATAATCTTTATTAAATAATTAAAGACATGGTATTTCTCCTGCGAAAACTCATTTACAAAATAGAAGATGAACAAAAAATTCACACCTCATCTCATAAAGCTAGGATTACCCTTTTTTTTAAAGACATATACACTAGACAGAAGCTATACTATTTCATATGATCATAAACACAAAATTCCTTAACAAAACATTACCAGAATCTCAAAACTGCCGTGATCCTCTTACTGATGTGGTAAAAAGTCATTAAACTCATAAAATATAATGAAAAGTCAAAAATTAAACCCTTAAATTTATATATATATAAATTTTTAGTTGATTGGTCATGACTGTTTAATTTTGGAATAATAATTTTCTCAAGTGGTGCTATGAAAATGAGATACTAAAATGTAGTATCTCATTTTTTATGCAAAAGCAACTGAAAAATTGATTATAGACCTAAATGTAAGAGATGAAACTGAAACTTCTAGCAAAAAACCTGTTGGAAAAATCTTGTGATCCTGGATTAGTCAGAATTTTCTTAAGTTTGGTAAGAAAAATGGAATTTATAAATGAGGGTAGTTGATAAATTGGAGTTTTGCTCTTCAGAAGGCATTGCTGACAAAACCATAAATCATAAGTTGGGGTAACATTTTCAAATAATATATCTGGCCTAGGATTCATATCCAAAATTTATAAAGCATGCAGAATCTCAAACACAATATGAGAAGACTTTCACAGTTTTGAAATAAACAAATAATTTGCACAGATATCTTTCCAAAGAAAGGCATATGAATGATTACTAGTACAATCATGAAATGACACTCATATTTATTCATTAAATAGGAAATGATTTGGGTAAATAATTCTATATTAATTACCATATTCTATCAACATCAGTCCCTTTTCATTAAACAAGTTCACTGAAATATAATTTGCCTTCTGTAAAGCTCATCAGTTTTAGATGTGTAATTCAGTGGTTTCAGGAAATTTATACAGATAATCAACCATAAGCACAGTCCCATACCAGCACATTTTCATTAATCCAGAGTTATAACACTTTAAGAGGCAGGTACTACACTCAATTCCAATTCTAGTCAACTATTAGCCTATTTCTGTCTTTATACAGAGACCTTTTTTTGAGAACTTCAAGTACCTGTAACTTACCTAGTTCACTACAGTATTTTTGAGGTTCAAAATGTTGAAACATTTATCAGTAGCCAACTTTTTAAAATTAAATTAATTAATTTATTTTTATTTTTTAAGAGAAAACAGAAAAATCAGGAAGCATCCAAACAAACAAACAAACAAACAAGCAACAAAAGCAAAACAACAACAATAATAACAACAAAAACCCCTAACAATTTCTATGTAGGTTTTCAAAATAAGATGATAGGAATTTAAGAATAGTTGTTGTATTGCATATTACTATCTTCAAAATAGTTGCTCAAGTTACCAAATACAGGAATAAAATAAAACAGTAAAATGGAATACAACATTGAATTTTATAAATTCATTGTACAGAAGGAAATTCCCCACAGTTGCTATAATACATATTGTTATCCTCCAAATAGATGCCTTTTGTAAAGTTCACCGAGCAAAACTCCAATTTATCAACTACCCTCATTTATGAATTCTGTTTTTCTTACTAAACCTAACCTTAGGCCTGCAAAGTCATACAAACAATATAAGCATTAAATTTTCTTTCTTTCTCTCTCTCTCTCTCTCTCTCTCTCTCTCTCTCTCTCTCTCTCTCTCTCTCTCTTTCTCTTTCTTTCTTTCTTTAGTTGCTCTCATCTCAGCTTGACTTCCTCCAAATTAACCAGATGCTTATGGGGGTGGGAGGAAGGGGAGGGAGTATGTGTAGCTCTTCTTGTCTCCCAGCCCATGCACCAGCTGACTCTGGGGAAGGTGTGGTTTGGCTTCTTGATTGTCTTCCTGTTCCCCATGGCTGCCCTTGGCACATGGGAAGGTGTGATTTTAGCTGACTCCTTTTAATTGATGTGTGACTATATCATACTTTTTTATTCAACAACTGATGGACATTTGGATTGTTTCCTGAGTTTTGGTATTATGCATAATTATTTAATATTCATGTCTTGGTGTGAAAGTATGTTTTCATTTCTTCTGGGTAGGTGATATCCAGGAGTAGAGTTGCTGGTAATTTAAGATTTAATTTAAACAAAAAATCAAACTTTTCCAAATTGTCTGTACTATATGGTATTTCTATAAGCAATACATACATAATTCCAGTTGCACCAGCTCTTTATCAACACTTTGGTTTTGGTCTTTTGATTATTTGGTAGACAATAATATCATATACCCTAGATCCTTCATGATGCTCATCATCTAATCAAGTTGATAGTTAAACTTACTCTTCATATCTGAAAGATCTTAAAATTAGTAGAGAAAAATAAACATTATATTGATTGCATTACAAGATTGTAATTCAACAAACTTTGTCAGATAGCCTTTTAAATAATCATGAAAGAGGGGCCACTTGATATTGCTGTACTCAGTCTTCATGAGGTTTCACAGGTCTTCCTCTTGGTGCTATCTACTCTGTCCTGTCATAATAAGAAACATGGGCCATGTTTTACATTAGAATTTTAAAAATTCAAAATTTTCATTAGCATTGAAAAATAGTTTTAGTCATAAAACACTGTTCAGTGAGAGAAGATAATGTAGTAACAAAATAATTATGTATCTTGGGCAGCTAAGAAACTGAAAGGTTGGCAAATGACAGGTTGAACTTTTAGGACTACGTAGGGGACAAGCAGCCAGAAAAGCTGCATGTCAGAGGGAAACACATCTCTTGCTCTTTCCAAGCCTGTGGCCTCCCAGTTCTGTTTGGACCATCTTTCAAGACCTCATTAAAATGCTTTCCTGAAATCATATCTGGTTTTCATAGAAATATCTTTTCTGTCATGCTCTTTTTGTTTATTTTGTTGTTGTTGTTGCTTGCATATGCACTTATCTGTTAATTCTTTGTGGTTATAGTTAGCTGGTGGTATAATTGTTAACTTTTTGGTGCTTTGTAGGACCAACACTATGAAACACTGACTTCCTAACTTACTGTTTCCCTACGGCCATCAAATTGGAACTGATCCAGAGTCCAGATCATATTTTAACAGAATTAAAGCAGTAATAAAATAAGAGCCCTAGTGGTTACTCAACTGAAAAGGGAAGAAATCACTAGGAGAAGTAGGATTTGGACTGAGCTTCAAACTATAGTTAGGACTCATCTAAAGGAAAACGATTAGAGAAAGGCAAGTCTGCTAAGGAAGCTGGATGAAGGAAAACTATCTTCTCCTACAACACAACTTCACTACCACTTTGGCTGGCGTGGTTGGAATTGGATCTCATGGCAGTGGTGTATGTAGTTGTTCCTAAAAGTTTTCTAATGAAAATGCAGGCTATTCTTGTGTTCGCTGTTACTCTACTGAAAAGTTAACCTGGGCATTGTTCTGGAAGCATCTTCTTCGTAGGACTGCTACTGAAGTATTTTTCACTCTTGCATTTGATACGCTAGCCATGAGTTTAACTATTGATGCTGCATCATTAATGTAGGGAGGGTATCAGGTGATCAATGAGAGGAAAAAGCTCATGGTCCAGAGATCTATACAAAAGTGTCATGAAGCTTAAGAACAAGGTATTGAATAATGTGCCCAGGTAAGGGAGATTATTAAATGCTGAGAACATTTTGAAAGTCTTATTAATCATGAGTAAATTTGAGGTTGTTAGAACTGTTTACAGAAAAAAGGAAGTCAGATATGGCATTAGTTGTTAGGATTAGAGTTATGATACTATGTCATGTTGAAACTGAACTGACAGCCATTTATCCCTGAAGTCACTGAAGCCTAGAGCATCAGAGCTGAGAAGATCATTAGAGATCATGTAATCCAGTCCTTTCACTTTACAAAAGAATTGAGACTTAGGGAAATTTTTTGATTCGATAGTTTATATTACCAGGAGCACAAAGTGCAGACCTGGAGTGAAAGTCGTATCTGTTGTTATTGTAGAGAAGATGATCATCTGACATCTTTAAAATGTGGCTCTCATCACAGATTATATCTCACTTGGGAGCAAAGTGCCAAAAAATAAGTCATTCAGATTTGTCTGTATTTCTCATTTTCTTTTGACAATTTGGAAGGTGATAGCACTCTCATGAGGCCGTCAAATACATAATTCCTATTTTAATTTTGAGAAATTAACAGCATATATGGGTGAAAATGGACCACCTCGTGTGTTGTGGGAAAGAGTTTAGAAGTAGGAAGTTAAAGGAAACTTCAGTATGAGACATTTATACCTTTTGGACACTTGCTGTCTCAGTCAAGTCCCTGAGTATACCCAGGAAAAGTTAAGTGATATACTTTTTCAAGGTCCTAACAGCTTGAACAGGAGACAGGCAAAAGAATTGAAAGAAATTATAAGCAAGGACTCGGCGGTGCTTCAGTGCTCTGTGAGCTGCTATTGCTCCTCTCCGTTTGTCCTGCGGCTTAGGGCTAGTGAGGCCCGGAACCAGCACAGGGTCGGTTTAATGATGATGGCTTCATTTTTCAGACGTATTCATGACTATAAATTTTCTTTTTGGAGACTGAGATTAGTAGGGGAACTATTTTTTTTTTTGTTTCCAGAGACTTGTGCCAGTTTCCATGATGAACAGCAGATTGGTAGAGTGTTTATTTAAGGTAACCATGTGTGATGTTTTTTTAAGAGTTACAGACTCTTTAAGAATCACTTAATACATGGTTGTCTCTGATTTTACTTTCTAAATGCCTTCAGTTAAACTCTAAAGATAGTAAGCCTATGGGCAGCATTAAGCTTTTCTCCTCTCAGGGACTTCTAGGGTTGATTTAGACCTGGAATAGGTCTTTCCTTCTGCCCCTTTTCTGTTAGTACATTTGGGATATTATAGATGGTTGGTGGTTTTGAAGGCTACTGATTTCCCATCACCTGCCTACTCCAGCCAACATCTTGTAAAATCCACAGAATTAATAACTGGATGGAGTCAGACCCAGTTCCATCCCATTGAAAAGCCCAGTTCTTAACAGTTGGATGTGCTGCTTCCCAGAAGCAGGATCATAGATGGGAGGTGAAGGCTTAACCCTTCAGGGATTTGCTATTGCACTTTACCTGGAGTTGCAAATTATTACCTCAGTTCCTGCTCCAGGTTTAATCCTAAGCCTAAAATGTTCAGTCTTCTCTAGCAGGACTATGAGTGTGTTAGAAAACAGTCATCACTTGCCTGGCAGGAATTCACCCATAACCAGTTAAATCTTGGAAAAATGGACTAGCTAAATATTGAACATCTTGCTGTTTCATAAGATAAATAACAGCAGAAACTTACTGATGCCACACATGTAGTAATTAATGCAAAAGAATTTTTAAAAAATTGTTGATCTAGTAGGAGAACTAAATTAAACTGAAAATGGAAGAAAACATAAAAGTGCAACTGCTTGTTACACAAGTTTGTTTTTAAATGCATGCTGTGGTTTTTTTTTCAGAATTGACCATTACTGGTAGGTGTTGAATAACTATACTTCTTGTTGCTTCCTGTATTTCCCTGAAGATTTTTACCACAGTAGTAGTAGCTTGTTGAAAATACTTGGCAAATAAGCCCATGCTGTTATAATTTCAGATTTACCTAACTTGTTAAAAAATATTTTCGATATTTTGAGAATACTTGCTCAACATTTAGAGCAAGGAATAGCACACTTGGTTTTGCTAAAAATTTCTCCCCTTAACTACTGGCATTAGTTTGTCATATTTAGTAAGAAAATCTACGTTCTTTAAGCCAGGTATTCATTAATACAAAAACATTCCAGCAAAACAAAATCATAAAATCTGTACTGCAAATGACGTTTTATATATAGATATATTAGTTGATATTTTATTTCCTGCTATATTACTATACATATTGCAATGTTTGGAGTAACATATGACTGGAGAAATATATGGGCATATTATTTTAATGATTTGGTAAACCCATGTTGCTTTTGGGATTCATAAAATATCTCCGGAAATCCTTAAGTGCCATGATACATTGCTTAGGTCCACATGTGAAGTCGTTAGTGGAAGCTTTATGTGTCATTGGAGGGCAGTATATGGCCTTTTCTATTTCATGGATGAAGTATAATGCAAAAGCAAATTTCAAAAGACAGTCAAGTTCTGAGATTTTCAAATCTAAAGACTTTTCTTATGAAAAGATTTATTTTGTGCATATAACCCAGAGGGCTTTCTTCAATGCTAATATTTCCAGGATGCAGTCCTTTCTGAATACATGCACATGAATACACACATCAACAGATCCCTGCAAATTAAACACTTATTTTACATAGTTCATGTTTAGTAAGTACAGTTCATGTTTTGCATTTCCCTAATAAGAGATATTTAAAAAAAAACATGGAAATCAACATGTGGAAAAGTCTTTTTTTTAATTGCTGTGGACCCTTCAAATCATAAAATCACTCTAAGCAACTTGTGATCTTTATAGAAGAGAGAGACGACATTTCTTAAAGGTTTTAAATGGTCATTTAAGATGCATGTATTAATATAGAAAACCAGTTTTCATAGAGCTTGCAGCTTTGTGAGGAAATTTATTAAGCTTGCGGTAGGAAGAGGAAAATTTGCAGTGCCTAATACTATATCTTTGGAAGAGCAAGGTATTTCTCCTTGAGACAATTTGCAAAAAAGAATAAGAAGTACTCAATAAGGCAAGAAAATAAGCACAATAATTCAAACATAGTAATTAACTAATCTTTCATAGAGTTTTTTAAACAAATGCTAGAATATTTTCCCTTAAAGACTGTCAATGTGGCCAGCTGTGGAGCTATACACTTATACCACCAGGACTCTAGTGGAAGGCAGAAGCAGGACAATTTCAAGTTTGAGCCTAGCCTGGGCAAATTTAGAGAGACCCTGTGCTTAAAATAAAAAAATAAAAAAGGATTGGGATGTAGCTCAGTGTCAAGACCCTGATTCCATCCTCATTATCAGTAGGGAAATAAACATGCCAAAACAAAACAAAGCAAAAAACCACACCAGATTATGTGTCTTTTACTTAAAAAAAAAATTAAAACAATAACAACAAAACAAGAAATTCTCAAATTTTTGTCATCTTTTACCTCATTTTGTGATTTGACATTTGTGATTTGCTACTACAACTAAAATTTTTCTCTTTCTTTAGATGTTGTTCATTTTTGAGACCTCTTTGCTCCCTTCATCCTTTGATTTTCCACAGTTTGCAGGATTGCCAGATAATATATAGGATGATCAGTTAAGCTCGAATTTCAGATAAGCAATGAATACATTATTTTTTAGTATGAGAGTAAGGATTTAACCAGGCATACTGTGTTCTAATTTTCTAGCCTGCCATTTTGAAGTCATCTCTGTGGTAGTCTCCTCTTTTTAATTTCTTTGGGCATCTTAGAAATGACTTCAACCCTCTTGCTTTACTCATGAGAGTTCATCTATCCTTGGAACCAGCTGTTGTCTCTTTATGAAGATTTCCCAATCCACATCTCGACCTGGACTGTTTCAGCCCCATAGTAGATAGCATAGCATAATTCTAACTGAAATGTGCTGCTACTCTTTCCAAGTTAACACCAAGCCGAACTCTACTTTGAATACCCTGAACTGAATATGTCATTGCTCTCAGGGTTAATACTATTTTCAGTGACTCCCAGTTTATCTGTGCCTGTGGGTTAAATTAAACCTTTATTTTTCTTCATAAGAAATCTATCAAAATGACAGCTTCTTTTATCAAGTGGCCACTATTTCATGTCTTTCCTTTTTAGCTTGATCTCCAGTCTCCTTCTCATACACTATACTCAACCTTGGAGTCTCTGAAATTCCAGGTCAGCTTTAGGAACTGTCTCTCTCTTCCACACCCTGAATCGTGTACCTTGCATTTGCCATCTTCCTCAACTGCCCAGTAATTTACTCTCATCTTTTTAAATGCAGAGAATTCTTCCATGGACAACACCTGTAGGCTCTGAATTTTTCTGGCTACTACTCCCCTTGAAAGGTTAGGTGCATGAATAAAGGACCCTTACTGTGCACTATGAAACTTGTTTGCTGGAATGTGCAGATATAGGAAAGCACATAAAGATTGCACAGAAAGTGGCAAAACTAATCTCTGGAATTAAAAATCAGGATAGTGGTAATTCAGGGAAGGGGTAGTATCTAGAAACTGACATGAAAGTGCTTCTAGATTGCTAAGAATCTTGTGTTGCATGATCTAGATGCAGTTTATGAGGATCTATAAAATTTGTGCTGGCTGCTTGTGATTTGTGTGACTTTGTAAGTATGTGAAATGCTAATAAGATGTTTTTAAAAATTATCACTTTTCCTGGAAAAATGAGCTAATCATTGTTACTGTTTTTTAGAAATTCAATTCTTGAGAGAATAGAAAGAGAACTCATAAACTTGTTCCTCTTTGTTCATTCTCCTCCTGGTGGCTTTGGGGAGAACATAAAGGTCATTCAGAGTCTTTGGCTGGGATAATTTATTGATTAGTGAGACCCTTTCTAAAAATAAGGAGGAAAAAAGGATGGGGGTGTAGTTCCGTGCAAAGGCCCTGGTTTAATCACTAGTAAAACTAACGAACAATTTTATGGTTATATATTTGTAAATAGTCCAGAGTCTCATAAATTCAAAGGAAATCTTAAGTAAGTAAAGTGTCTTCTGAGATGGAGTTTGTCATAGAATGCTTGGCTTAAAGATGTTGGTATGCCTAGAGCTGAGTTTTGGAAAATTAAAGCATAATGGTACTACAGAATCCTATTCTGTGTAGACCATTATAACTGGGAACTTGACTTTCTGCCTTGCCTGTATTGTCTCATCAGGTACCCATAACTGTGCTGTGAGCTACTTTCATTATCCATCTTATAGATGAGGGAGAGCACGTCACTTGCCCAGAACAACATAGCTAATGAAAGAGTAGGGCAGATGTCTGTACCCAGAGCCCCCTCAGCCATCTGCATGCACATTCTAGGAGTGAAAATGGTGTTGGTAGTTGTGACTGCCCAAATAGTTTGAAGTCATTTGCTCTCAGGGAAACTATGAGCCATTTGGAAAATTAGTAATTCTTTCTCTGGTTTCTTAAATCCAACTAGATTTAATAGTAACTACTAAAAATAGCTTTACATATCACCAAGAGTGTACTTTTGAAGTGAGGGCTGATTTCAAGCCTCTGGTACTTGATAGCTGCTATATGGCCATGGACAAGTTCTTCAACTAAGCAAGACTTAATGTAATTTGCCATTTTTGTCTATTGTATTGGCCTGTTATAATCTAGTGAGCTCACAAAATTGTGAAGAGCTACAAAATAAGTTTTTTTTATTTAAAGAGAAAAAAGAAACAGAAAAAGGATAGAAATGTTACAGAATTTCAAAAAAAAATAAACAGTAAGAAATCACTAGTTGATAAATTACATATTGTTCTTTTAGAAATAGTTGTTCAAATTACAAAATTAAAGCACACAAAGTAGACACTTAAGCAGTGAGACTGCAAACCGATCTGTTCAACAATTCAATAAGAACTTAGATATATGGTTATCAATCCTACACACTTAAATATACATGCAGTTGCATCTTTTATAGCACTTCCTATTTCCTCTTTTTTACAATAGCAATTATACATTTTAAAAATCTTATTTAAAGAGAAGAAAAAAAGTAAAACAGAAAAAAAGGGTAGCAACAATATACAGAATTCTAAAAGAAAGAAAGAAAAAGAAAAAAAAGGAAGAGAAAAAAACCCACTAAGAAATCACTAGTTTATAAATTACATCTTGTCATCTTGGATGTAGTTGTTCAAGTTACAAAGTTAAAGGATGCATACTAGACATTCAAACAGTGAGAATGCAAACAGTTCTGCTCCAAGATCCAACAAAGATTCAGCAATATGGTCATCTATTTTACACACTCACTTTCTTTTCCTCTCTTTTTTACAGTAGCAATTATACATTTTGGTTTTATTGCACTTATAGTTCTTATTTACTTTTTACACTAGAGACACAATATGATATTTATAAATACGATTCTTATTTATTTCACTAATGAGGATCATCTCATGTTATCTCCATTTACCTATAAAGACCTCAATATCATCCTTTTTTATAGCTGAGTAATATTCCATTGTATAAAAAATGCCACATCTTTTTCATCTACTCTTCAGTAAATGGGCATCTTGGTTGTTTGCAAGATTTAGCTATCACAAATTGTGCAGCTAAGAACATGGGTACACATATATCACTGTGATATGAACTTTTCAGTTCTTCTGGGAAAATACCCAGGCTGGATTGAATGGAATTTCCAATCCTCGTCTTCTGAGAATTCTCCATATGGATTTCCATAATGGTTGCACCAGTCTACACTCCCACCAACAGTGGAGCAGTGTTCCCTTTTCCCCGCATCCTCGCTAACATTTGTTATCAGTTGATTTCTTGATGGCTGCTATTCTTTCCAGAGTGAGGTGAAATCTCAATGTTGTTTTAATTTGCATTTCTCAAATGACCAGTGATGGTGAACATTTCTTCATGTATTTATTTGCCATTTGTATATCTTTCTCTGAGAACTGTGTGTTCATCTCAGATGCCCATTTTTTGAGAGGGTCTATGTATTTGGCTTGATGTTTTTCAATTCTAAAATAAGTTATTTTTGTAATAGTCCAAACAATATACATAATTATAAGGCTATGGCGATGATTTCCTACCAATGACAATACTATTTGTTAAAGTAATAAAAAATCGACATCAGTAGCTTAGTCAGATAGCCAGCCACAAGAATCAAATTACTCTTCGTTGGCAATACTTCAAATATGTGCTGATTAAGTTGTTTTGGTAGATTTACAGTTTATGTCCTTCTGGGCTCAAATAAGCAATTAAATTCTCCTCAGGAAATCGTGAAAGGTTACCTTTGGTTGTGGTGCCCATGCTGCCACAATTTTGGCTTCTGCTCAGGATTCATGGTACATTAACATCTGAATCACTGGAGGCCTATTCATAAAGAAGACACAGAGCTGCAACTTATGTCACTATCTAACGTGAGCTATATTTCACAGTATAGCTGGAAGATCCAGGCTGTGCGGTGTGCTCCATACACAGGATTGTAGCCAGCTGGGCTCTGTGGTGGTGTTTGTGTACAAGCCAGCATATGATTGGGCTGGGATTTAATAGTTTTATGGAAGATCCTCCGGTTTCACAATCAAGGTTCCTAGAGGGCCCCAAAGTGCCCTCCAGGAAAACTTAGCTGTAGATGGAAGGATAATGGGCTCATTGTAGTCATTTGCAAAACCAGTCTTTAAGTAAAATGCCCATGGAAACCACTACAACCATACTATAATTATTTCTAAAAATTAAGTTCAAATACTCTTAGAGGGACATCTTCAGCATTAGAAAATGTTTCTTTTATTCTCACAGTGAGTAGTCTTTGCCTTTGCCCGACTTGCTGTGTTATAAGTAATGGAAATATTATGTGTATACAAACTGTTATTCTGGAAGTGATTATTTTTAGATTAAAAACTTATAAAAATATTTTTTAGAGATAATGTGTTGCAAATTATAAAATGTAATTCTTACACATTTTTCTGGTAGAATGAAGCTGAATTTGTGAATTATTTTTTATGAGCTGTTCTGCAAAGGTGACTATCTGTGCCTGTCATAATTTGTGTATTATAAGTCTAATTATCATTGTTTAGAAATTTTGTTACTTAAGATTTACAAATGACTCTTTCAGACTGTATTAATGTAGAAGTGAACACATAGTGTGCCAGTAAAGTCTCTGTTAATCAAAAGTCTTAGTGTAGTTTTTTAAAGACTTGATTAGTCATATGGATAGAAATTCAACAAATTGCTTTTGCAATTATAGCTGTCTTAGAAGAATTCCTGCCAGAGACACTGTGAAAGTATGCCAATTAATTCCAGTTGTTATAATGAATTATGTGTGAATGTCTATGAGTTTAACCTCCAATAAGGTAGGAGAAAGCTTTGCTATAATTAGCAACCAAAAAACTCATAGGCAGACAGTTCATTCCAATTGACTGAATTCTTGAATGAAGCATTCTTTTCTTAATTTCATTCTTTGAGAACTCATTGTTCTGACACTTCAGCCTTCTCTGTGGAGATACTAGTTGTACTAGAAAGTTCATGTTGAGGGAAATTTTTTTAACCTTACAAGTTCTAATTTAAAAATTTTAAAATTCTTTTTAATTTTTTTCTTAAAGTTGCAAATTCAGTTGCATGCTTTTTAAAATTATTAGACTAGGTTTAAGTATATAAAAAAATTAAGTGGGAAGTCCAGAACTCCATAAACTCTTCTAACCAGTTCCCAAGAGATGTTACATTTGCTAACAGAGCACAAGTTGACCAGCACAGGAACTGTATGTGGGAATGAAGCAGAAATTCCAATGAAATGTTGCAATTTCAAAACAGAGAGTTGTATAGTACAATCTTTGAATTTCAGAAAGGTATAAGATAAGATTTTTGGTGCAAGTAAGAGACAGGGGGACAAAAAGAGGCCTTTATTGCAGGCATACAAGGGCTGCAGAAGAGATCCAAGCACCCTTGGGGAGAACAAAGAAGTGGAAGTATGTTTATTGGGTCTGGCTGGGGAAGGAGTTTGGGAGGTGGGCAACATGATATATAAACAGCTGATTTGAAGGAGCATCTACATGTGCAAAAGGGAGAACAGAAAAATTTACTGGAGGCTGAGGGTAGAGCACTTTATGGAGTCTTGGGGTTGGAGAGGCCTCAGCATACATGCAAAAGGGAGCAGGAAGTTTTTTCTGGAGCTAGAACAACAACACAGGAGTTACTTTTGGAGAGATAAATTGTTTCTTGGGGCTGGTGCCAAGTTGGATGGATGTCATATTAGAGACAGTTAAGCCTCAGGCTGGCAGAATCTATCAGTATACCATTGGCCTTATATATGGCAAACAAAACAAAACAACAGAAGAGAAAAAAAAAAAGCAAACTGGTGCTGCTGATGACAACATTGCACCATTATGGAAGTATTGTTAGGGGAACCTCAACAAAACAGAAGTCTGAGATGGGAACTTTCAACAGCAAAACCAAACGTGAAGTAAATGTTGATGAGTTATCAGCAACTATGAAGTCACTTGAAACACACAGCATTGGTTAGTGGTTGTGTTTTATTCAATCCTAAACGTGTGTACCATAAATAATTTGATAGTTTACAAAGAAAATAACAAGTGCAAGATGTCACAGAGAAATTTTCTTAGAGGATTTGGACTGGCACTGATAAGAGATCATTTACAGTGGAGGAAAAAACAAAATGTTTTTACCCAGGAAACTACGCAAACCAATTGTGGAGCACCCTGCTGAGCTGATAGGTGAACAGGCAGGTACAGTATCACAAAGCCCTACTATGACAACAGGAAAACAAAAAAGATGTCAACTGTGCACAACAAACAAGTACAGAAAAACAAAACATACGCGCTATCAGCATAAGTGAGACTTGTGTATGGAACATGCAGTTGTCATGTGTGAGGACTTTCTTGGGTGTGACAGTTGAAGCAAAGCTAATTTTTGTAATAGAGTTCTGTTGGTATTTTCATTGTGGTTCATGTAGGAATTTCTGATGTTCTTTTTTAGACTTTGTACACCAAAAACCAGATGTTGAAAATTTTGATGGTTTTAAATAAATATTAAATATTAATTTAATAAATATTAAAAATTCAATACTTTGTTAGTGATTTTTTTGCTATAAAGTACTCATTGTTTAATATAACACTCACAAAATTAAAATTAATAATTCATCAATAGAAATATTCTAAAGAATAAATCTGGACCTAACAGACCCATGTTTATGCGCCTTAATAACAAAATCAGCCTTATGCTCTAAGGGCTACAGGTCCTATGTGTCTTTCTGTGGCTTGATAGCTTATTTCTTTATATGCAGAATAATTTTCTATTGTATAGGTGTATCACACATTATTTACCTATTTGAGTCTTCAAGGACATCTTGGTTGCTTCCAAGTTTAAACAATTAAGAATAAAGCACTGATAAACATTTTAGTACTGATTTTTGGTGGGTGTCAATTTTCAACTCATTTGGGTACTTTTTTTTTCCTACTGACACTGAAATCAAGTAGACACTGAGCATATACATGAGGGTCAAGAAAAATACTCTGCTTTTATGGGAGTGGGCAGTGGTAAAGTGTGACTGTAGAAGGTTTAAACTTGTATTTTGCAGAAATGCCAAACTGTCTCCTCCAGCATGTAACTTGGGGTGTGGGAGATGCTGAAAGGATATTTTCTTGCTTAGTTGCATTCAGAACAACCTCGGGAGCACCAACTAAACAGCTGTAACATGGCTCAGTTACAAGCCTCGTTAGTTCACTTCCCATAAAACTTTAATAAATTTATTATGTGTGGCTCTTGTTAAACGTTCAGTAGGACTTCTTTACATACATATTCTTATTAACCTGATAAGCTCATTGTTTTATTTTTTACATTTTATTTTAGCTATTAGTACATGTTTCCAATATATGATAAATATATCCATCATTAGTTCATATATATAAAACACATTTTAATCCTTTTTACTTTCCCTTCTCCTCCTCTCCCTCCCATCTCCTCCTGTCCCATCTCCACAGTCTATGTTCCTGATGATTATCATCGATCTTTTATTTTGCACTGTATTTATACTTTTGATTTTTCAATTAAGAGGCCAATAAAACAAAGAAAAATTTTTTTTTGTCATTTTGAAACAAGGATTTGCTTTGCAATTCAGGCTGGCCTTGAACTCACTTTGTAGTGCAGGTTGGCCGCAGACTTGCAGCAGCCATTCAGCCTCCCAAGTACTAGGATTACAGGTGTGTGCTGCCATGCCTAGTCCAGAACCAAAATTTTAAACATGATTCCATACTAATAGCTGGCATTGCCCATATATTTATTTGCTGTTACAAGTGTATTGCACTAACTTCAGCATTCTGATTAGTTCTTGTCCCTAGTAAGTATTCAGCAACACTTGTCACACAGATAATTGCTGAGAATGAAAGTCCAATAAAAATAAAGGCTTTTTTTTTTATAGCTGTCTCATGCATCACATACCAAGCACTCAGTAAATGCTTATTGAATGAAAAACAGATTGATTTGAGTTCAGGTCTCTATGAGGTGTTTCAATCTCTGGTCTTCGATTCCCTTGACCATGTCTTTCTTACTCAGTAACCTCCCTACCACGTCCCTAGCTACTTTCACCCTTTCCCAGCAAGTCTTTGCTAAGTTACATATGAGAGGCTACTATTAAGACACTTGGGTTTAGCTGTGTCTCTAGCTAGTTGGTTAAGTTCCTGCTCTCTCGTACATCTTTGTGTCATATAAATCCAGAAGTGAGAGTAGTGTTGTGTGTATGAAGCCAAGAGTAAAATGCAATTCTTAAAAATGTCTTGAAGGCTTAGAACTGCTAAACTTACTTCTTGTGCAACAAGGAATTTACATTAAACATTACCATGTACATATTTTAAAAAGGTATGTTACATACAGCGCAATTTATAGTAAAATACAGAACCTTCAAATAAGATAAAAGTGTTTAAAAGGAATAGATCTGAAAATCCCCTTAATAAGTTTGAATTTTTAAAATATGAGTCAGGATGAGAAAATGAATATATTGTTAAGCATTGAAGTGCCATCGAAAATCAAACAAGCCCCTGCCTTTGCAAGTGCTGTGCCTAAAGAGGCAGTTATCCTGTCCTGATCTAAGCAGGAGTGGGCCTGAGATCAGGTGTAATATTGGTGAGTTGCAGACAGGAGTGCCAGGGTTAGGCCTCGGAAAGTATTTCAGGACTGGCATCTGCCCAGGCTCTGTTCGTTGTTAGTACCAGCTTGCCAGCCCTCACCTCATCACCCCCACATCTGCACTTAGCACCCACCTCTGTTTTGCCTTTGTCTTCTCTGGAGGAGGAGCAGGGCAGTGAAGGTGTGGGACTCAGGATCACCAGACTGTGACATGGCTCTGTTGTTTGCCTTTACTGTTTAATGAGCTCATTTCATTCTGAATCTCATTTGTGTTCTATGAAGATGGGGTTCTTCCAGTGATTTGTTGGTTGGTACTGGAAACAACATCATTTTAAAGTTTGTGGAATCATTAGCCACACAGTGGCTGTGACATTGCCTTTGTTTCTTTTCTCATTGCTGAGACAAAATATTCAATACCCAAAGTTAATGTAGGAAAGATTTATTTAGGTCACAGTTTGTACAGGTTTCAGTCTATAATTGGCTGACTCCAAGGCTAGGTAACACATGGCAGTGGAGCAACAGTTCATGGCAGAGGAAAACAGTAAAAGCAACAAGTGAGTGCTAGAAAGCCTCTTTCTGTCCCTTATATTGTACCCAGTCTACTGAGATTAGGGCTACCTGTAGCCCTTACAGCATAACAATCACTTACCCTTAATCCCAGCGTTGTACTACAAATCAATCACAAGCTAGATTCAGCCCCCTTTGTAAAAACTCTTGACCACATGAGGCATTAGGGGAACCAGCTAGACACAAACCGTAACATGAACTGCATTTAGAGCTCCAGGGAGACAGGGAGCACTCCTGCACACCAAGTCCTGGAAGCATGGGGGAATTCCCGATTACACCCCACGCACACTGAGTCAGAGTCCTTGAGACTGATGTTTGGGAATCTCATTTCTTAGGTTTCCCAGGGATTTTGATGTGCTTTCATGTTTGATATTACTTTTCCAGGAGGTGCAAGAATTTTGAGGCGTAGTTGCTTCCTTCAAGACTCATGTTCCTACTCGGGAAATAAAAATTAACAGCAGAATTAGGCAGTCTTTTGAGATTGGCTTTTTGTGTGTACTTGATGTACATTTAGATAAGACAACATGAAATTTGTGGCCTTGATTTATTGTTGGATAAGGTAGCAGAGAGTCCAATTAGGTTAATGAGATCATTTTAATATGCCAATTATTAGTACATCTTTGTAGGCTTCTTTATAGCTAATGGTCCTTTTCTCCTATGTCACAGCTGGGAACATTTTTCAAGAAAGACTTAAAAATAAACCTAAGTATTTGGGCTACATTTATTTTTACTGTGAAAATAACACCTCCACACCTTTTATAATTGAGTTTATTTCCTTTCAAATTCTGTAAAAGTGAAAAACTTGATGTTGCACAATTATGTTCATAATCTTCTCAATGAATTGACTCATTTAGACCAATTTGCCCAATAGCCTGATTAGAAACTGTTCATGCAGTGACTAAGAGACTGCTGGTGGTGAGGAAGGAACTAAATCATGAGCTCTTGATATTGTCCTTTTACAGTTTTCTGGTCCAAAAGACCAGTGCCATTTTGAAACTTTATTGTAAGGGTTTCTATAGGCAAGTGATCTGGAAATAAGATAGAATCAATTAAAGAAATTGTATCTCATTTCTCTCACTTTACTTGTATTTTTAATATACCTTCTCAGGAGGCTGGGGATTTAGCTCAGCAGCATGAGTGCTTGCCTGTGGCAAGTGTGAGGTTGTGAGTTCGATCTCTGATACCGGAAAAAAGCCAAAAAAAAAAAAAAAAAGAAGAAAAAGAATACCTTCTCAGAAATCAGTTGAAGGACATAATAATCAAAAAGCTGACAGATGTTCTCTGCAAAAAAGCTGTGGTTATCATCTAAGTTTGATAGTTTTGATAGTTTGTTAAAACAGTGGAAATATATCAGGCATAAAGGTTGCCTTTTTTAAAGATTAGGAAACAGCAGGTAGAGCTGGAGGCTAAAGTGGAAAGGCCGAGGGGGGAATGATCAAAGAAATAGGGCCTTGTGTGAAAAGGTTGCAGTTCTATTATAAGTGAAATGGGAAGTCATTGGAGGAGTTGGGAGGGGTTTGTGTCTTATCTGTAGAGGAATAGTTTGAAAGACTGTTGCACACTGTTGAAACTATAGACTGAAAGACTGTTGTGGGTGTGTAGTAGTAGGTCAGGAAGAAAGATGTTGGTTTCAGTGAGGGTGGCTGTTTGCAGATGGGAAAAATGGAGACTGGATGCATTTTTGATGGCATTATTATTAGGACATACTGCTGGACTGGTTTAGGGCATAAGAGAAAAACGAATCAAGGCTGACTTCTGGGTTCTGTTTAGGGTCTGCTGACATGTGATACACTGAGATAACACATGCAGGGCAAATCTGGGAGAAATCAGAGTTCTTTGAGATGCCTTTTATTCATGTGTTCTGAGATGTCTGTTTGACACCCAGATGTATAAGGCTAGTGCTCAAGGAACCACCCTAGAAAGAAAATCTGGAGATTTATCGGTGAATTGGTGCCCCTTAAAGCCCCACAGATTGATGATGTAATCTATTTAGTGGATATAGATTGAAAAAGGAGGCTCAGCATGCTTCCTGGTTTTTAAACATCAGGGACAGCAGCAACAAAGTGACTGACAAAAGGACACTGGAGCAAGATAAGTAAGAGAATAAAGACATTGAAAGAGAGAGAGAAAAATGAAGACATTGAAGGAGAGAGTAGTCAAATCTATCAGGCACTCTTGAGAGATGGAAATTCACTAGAGAGAATGAAAGAGAAGGATGCCAAGTTCGATAACTTGTTGGCCAGTCAGTAGATGAACAGAGGACTCAGCAAGGACTGGTATCTATAGGAAGAGTAGGTGAATAATGGTTATTAAGAGCTACTAAGGATGAACATGAGGAAGGAATCGAAAACTTGAGGCCAAGGAAGAACATTTTAAGATAACGGAGAGGCATGTTTGAGGGGAATGATCTAATAGGCAGAGAGGAAGACTAGCAGGAGAGAGGAGACAATTCCTGGAAGGAAGTGAAAGAAGATATGCTCGAGTTTTCTCTTGATAGGAACAGTAGACTGGAGATATTAAGAATAAAATTGCACCTGCTATATGCAAGGCTATGCAAGACAGCGATTATGAAAGTCTAGTAAAATTCTGGATAAATGTAAAGTGATGGTATCATTCTGTAATTTCTTTATTACTAATTGGTTTCCTAACCTCCTCCTGCCTCTCTGCGCTCCTTTCAAGTCATGTATGTGTTTGTGTTTGTGTGTGTGTGTGTGTGTGTGTGTGTGTGTATATATATATATAGATAGATAGATAGATATAGATATATATATATATTAGTACTACCATGTTTCCCTGAAAATTAGACTTGATTATAAAATAAGGCTTAGCATCATTTTTCAGGATGCTTGTAATATAAGCCCTACCCCCAAAATAAGCCCCAGTTAAGATCTTCAGCCAGACGAACACATTTCATATATCTGTTGAAAAATGTGATGGAAGTATTGAATTATAAAATAATAATACTGATATATAATTATATATAAATAGGTAATATTATTGACATTAATACTTACACTAAATGATAATTCAAATTATAATATTCATAAATACCCAAGCAGGTGCATTTGGACAAGAGATAAATGCGTATGCAAACAGGTGAACTCGAGACTTATTGTCACATGACCAGAGTACAGATGCAATGCACAAATAATGTGCACACGTGATAGTAAATGGATGTGGTTCTGTCCAGTATGAATCTTCATAATTCAGTGTGTCATGTGTTGTCCCAGAGGTACTGAATGTACTCATATGAAATTAAGAAAGGTTTCTTGAATTTTGGTGCCCACCATTTTCCCTCACTTTGTGTGACCATTGTTCTTAACTGCCATCGTTGCCGTTCTGTCTTTATTTAACACTTGATTTAATGGGAAGTTTGTGAAGCTCAGCCTACAAAAGGTTGTGACTTGGTGAAGAATTCATGGAATTTAACGTCACTGACAGCTGTGCGGCCAGTGCCCTATGAGCAGGCTGCATGGACAGGAAGTGGTCATTTAAGGAGAACTCTGTTGTTGGACTGGAGCTAAGATCTTCCTTTTCCCATCTTTCCTAGCCTAGCAACTGTCTATTGCCTTTCAAAGCCCCATTTTATTTTAAATGAGTGAAAAGGAGAGTGGGTGAAATTGTTTGTGTTAGGGAGGTTGGCAGAGTGATTTTGAAGAACTCTACGATGAACAGAACACATTTTGTCATTTGGGTCATGTGGTGTGGAAATTAATGATCTTTAACAATATAAGGAAGATTTTAGTTTTCTTTAAAGCATGGGCGGTCTGCGAACATATCCAGCAGAACAACTAAATAGGACATTCTCCTAAAATGAATTGTGAAAACCCTTTTGATATGGTAAGACTTAGACAAGAAGAACATTAAATTCTTCGTTGTCTTTTAACTGTGGTCTTTTATGTCCCTCACTTTCCTGGGCTGTGGCTCCAGGAGATGGAGAATTGGTTAAGGGACATTGTAGCTTGGGTTCAGGACAGGATATTGTGGAAACTGAGAGAGTTTTGTGCATTGAAACTGAGAGATGGTTCAGGGACTGTTTCTCCTTATGTATTCTTTAGAGACTTTTTTAAAATTTTATTTTGAAGTTTTAGAAATTGAGCCCAGAGCCTTCAATATCCTTATCTTTTCTTGTTTTATTTACATGCACATCAATCTTTTTCTTTGCCACAGCCAAATAATGGGCTTTACTTTTGCAGTAGAAGATGAGACAGACTGTTTAATTCGAGAGGCTTAACAAACCTTGCACGTAGAAGTCATAAATTTTCCTTTACTTTTTCATTGATACTATGTTTTAAAAATGCAAATTCGTGAAGGAGAGATACAAGACTGATAACACAAGAAAGAAAAAATGGTAATAAGACAAAGACACCAAATTATTCTGTCTCTACCAGCTGTTTTTTTCTTTTTCCACCTTTACCTTTGGATATCATTTAACTTTTTCTGAGGTAAATATATTTTACTTTTACAACCAGAGTAAAAATACTGTTCCTATTTTTTAAAAAAGCCATAGAGAATTTTTAGGCAAATGAAACTATCCTGGGTTATACTGTAATGATGGACACATTTCATGTTTGTCACAGTTTGTAGAATGTACAACAAGATGGTGAACTTAACCATGTACTTAACTAACGAAAGTAATCAGTATTTCTCATCAAACATAGCGAACATAGTATATGTAGCAAACATAGTCCATTAACTCATTATTAATAATAGGATGCCTTAGTTACTTTTTGTGTTGCTGAGATAAACTACCCAACACCCAAAGTTAAAGGAAGAAAGTTTTATTTTGGCTCATGGCTTGTAGAGGTTTCAGTCCATAATGCGCTGGATCCAAGGCAGGGTAGCATAGTATAGGCACATGCCAGAGTGAAAACAGTCCATGGCATAGCAGACAGGAGGCCACAGTTAGACAGCAGCAACAACCCTCCCTGTTCCTTTTATCAGATCTATGCTACAAGCCTTTTGAGTGGTGCCATCCATACGCAGGGTGGACCTTCCCATTGTTCACACCCAGAACTGTGCTAAGCCAAATTAGTTATCACACACCCATAATCCCAGTAACACACATCCTAGATCCAACAACCACCTCTAAAAAGCTACATCTATGAACACATGGGGCTTTGGGAGGATATCTAGATATAAGCCATAATAGGGAAAACTGGTAAAGGGGAGAATTTGGGAACGCTAAATTTCTGCTCAATTGTTTTGACAACATAAAAATGCTTGAAAAATCCTATGATTTAAAAAGTACTATAGATTACTGCTAAATTTGTAGTGGTAAACGTATATATTGTGTAATTACCTCTGTTAGGGGTTTACCTTATTAACAACACTTAAATATGAGTTTTCTAGTAGAATAACGACATTTTCATCACACGTGAGAAGTCGTAATTGTTCCGAGTAGATCATAGAGAGCTGAGAAGATTAGAAAAGAGACTGGCTTATTGAGGTTACTTCTTTTATATTTTATTAATGTGTATTAGTTGTACATATCAGTGAACTTCAGTGTGCTTTGATCAGTGCACATTCATACTATATACTATGTGCACTGATCAAATCAGGATAATCACTGTTTCCTTCTCCTTTATGTTTGAAGCCCTTAAGCTCTTCCCTTCTAGACTTTCCTTTCCTGATCCAGTGCTTATGGTGAACTACGGTCATCTTTATGTGCTGTTAAATAACAAATCTTATATATTCTATCTAGCTGTGTTTTGCTTTTCTATGTTTAAAAACTCCACTTAGAGGTTATTTCTTATATCCTTGGTAGTCTCAGTAGTTTGCTGTAGGAAGGAGGAAACTAATTTTCATGGAGTTGCCACCTCTGCTGGGCACTGTGCTGTTTTAAATGCCCACGTGTATCCTTTTTGGTGTTACAGATCTTACCCTCTTGTTACAGATAAGGAAAAACCCTAAGCCAGGTTACAAACTAGTAGAGATAAGGCCTGAAATTTGGACCAACCTGATCCTTTGCACTTTTGACTTGTTACAGTCAACAAATACTATGACATAACTGTGTTGCAGGCTGGGTAAATTTAGCACCTTTTTTATATATCTCACCGCAAGTTGTTATTTTGATCCTGTGAAACTGTTTCTTGACATTTTGGCAAAAATGTTAGGCATCTTGACCTCATTTTCTTTGTTCCTGTCAGATGATCTCTCTAAGTACCTCAGACCCTATAAGTATCCTGTGAAAGCTGGATGAAGGGTTTGAAAGAAGCCCGTGTACAGTGGGAAACGTTCACCTGTTAATAAACTGCAGGACTGATGCCAGTGAGCGTGTGCACCAGGAAATAGCTTGGAGAAGGAAGGCAGAAACAGAAGCAGTTAGGGACAGATTGCATGGATGTCATTAGAAATCCTTAGAAAAGGCTTTTGAAACAAAAAATATTTTTTCTTAAAACAACCAGAATGTATCAGACACAATCTGGAAATTGGACACACACACACACACACACACACACATTGCTGTGTATCTGTATAGGCAAAACTGTTTGTGTGTGTACACAGCAGGCTCATTGCAAAGTTGATACCACAGCAAACAAACAGCTAGTACTGAGCACTCTGCATAACGAAAAGATCATGTTAGAATCTGGAATCCTGCTTTGTAGATCTTGCTGATGTTTCTCTTAGGGTCTGAACTGAATACAGATCTGTACTTGCAAGTGAAAAATAACATGGCATTTCCTGACTTGTCATACTGACTTTTCACAGAGATACCAACAGCATTGCTTCCAATTTTGCATTTATGGGAAAGGTTTGTAAGGCAAATGGAACTTTCCCGTTTGGTTTTAATGGGACTAATGAATTATTATTTTATTCACGAAGAGCGGCTTGTTGTTTTGTTTGCTTGTAAGTAGAAAAAGATATTTTGATAGCTCCTTAAATCTACATCTTCTTCATTAAGAATGAGAGCTAATGATGTTTGATTTGAGGTTATTTGAATTTGATGTATTTTAAGATTTGCATCAGAAAGTACCATTTCTCTTCTAGCTCTCGTATTTCAGCTGACTAGCCCATTAGACTGTCATTTTTCCCTTCAAAAATGCACACTTAACAGTTTAACCTAACCCATACATATTTGTCACATAAAGAAAAATGCAAGTTTTAGTTTTATCTTTATTTTTAGATTAATTTTGTAGGTTTACCAGATAATTAATGGCCTGATCATTTTATTCATCAACATTAATTGATAGTAACATTGCTTAAGCCAATAGAAATTAACTATTTCTATCTCTGTAGGTAAACCTTGTATATATGAGAGATATAATTACAGCTCTGAATTTTAAGAATAATAATTGTTTGGGAGCCAGGGATTTAGCTTAGTGGCATAAGAAGCACAAGGTCATGAGTTTGATCCCCTGTACAAAATAATAGTAATAATAATAATAATTGTTTGGAAAACCAACATATTTAATCATATTCCTGAATAAAATGTATCCTGGAAAGCAGCTGGTCTTCTTAACACTTGAGTAGTTATCAGGGACTGATAAAGCCCATGACTCCCAAACAAGTGGACAGTGAAGGCTTAAATAAAAGAGAGAAGTAGTGTGATTTTAGTATGATCCCTAGGTGGATCAAAACCCTCTAACAGAATTTGCGATTCTCTGTGGGTTGAGACAAAGAACTTGTCTGGGCAGCCCATATGGGTTTGGTTTTTAAACAAAGGAAGGAGTTAAAGTGGATAGCATGGGAACTGAGCAGGACTTGGGGAGTTGGTTCAAAGACTTCTCTAAGTAGTAAGTTATGTTAGTTAGGAAAATAGTCTTTTCTCCAAGTTGTCACTCACCACAAGAGCGAAACACCTGCAGCTACAGTCTCCATCTAGTTAGTTGGGGTGGGAGCCAGGCATCCTTATCTGTGGCCTTGTGTCTTGTCCTTTGAGGCTTATAGTGTCCTCTGCTTTTGTTCATAATCCATTTTCATGGATTTGTAGAAGATTCTAAGTGTTAGCAGGTTTCTTTTTAAGGTTCAGGTCAGTGTTTGTATACAGCATCATATTCTCATCAGGGTGTCTTCAGCTGCAAATCCCAGGAAACTTTCTCTCAAATGATTTAAATAAAAAGGAAGTGTTTTACCTCACACATTTTGAAGGTCTCCACATGACCTGTGATACTCTTTCCTTCTCTCTGTGCTTAATGTGAGCTTTATTCTAAAATGCTAATCCTTTTGTTAGAAAAATGTTCAGCAGGAAAAAGAGAAGCGTTAGGCATGAAAATCACTTATTTTTTTTAAAAAACTGTATATTTTATACTTCCTCTTTTTTTCTCATTTTGGTCATCTCTCCTGACCAAAATATAATCATGAAGAGGACAAGAATTTGGCTTGCATTTGTCTTTTGTACAAAACCATGTCTCTAACATGAAAGTTACTCAGTAAGATTTGTAGGATAAATGGATGAGGTCCCTTCACATCGTATAAGCATATGTTGCATTACATAGACCTATAAGCTTTTATAAGTTTTTGAAGGCAATTCAGTTATAGAAAACACGTTATATAAATCTGACTAATCATTCTTGGACAGCAGCATTTCTGTCCCACTCATCGAGAGGTGTCATTTCATTCTTCATCAGTTAAATTTGTTAATTAGAAACATTATTTTCTGGGGCAAATTTAAGTCAGAAAATTGAGTAAATCCCTTATTTGAATTTGTCTTTCATTCCATTTGGTTTCTTCAAAATTAAGTGATAATTTAAAACTAAGCAAAAACAACCAAAATGTCCAATTTTAAATTAGCATTGTGTAGGCAAGGGAAGATTGTTTTGCCAGCCCTTTTTTTCCTGGAACTTGTAGTAAAATCATATTATTCATATGACAAGTAATAGGCATCGTGCAGTGCAGCCTTTTATTAGAAACATGTCCATTTTCATTTCAGTTAACATAAGTGCTTCTGAAAAAATAGAGTGCAAATTCCCCTCATCCCCAGCCATGACACTGTTATGTCACTGTGCTAGAATGACAGTAATCTGTTTTCTATCCACTAATAGCTGTTCTGTCAAGTTATCACTAGAGTTTTGGGTTTGGGTAGAGTCATGGGAAAGGATGCCCTCTTTTGCAACAGCATTCCATTTTGTCTACACCTACTCAGCTCTTTTCCAGAACAAGCTGCATATTTTTCTCAATTCAGTTTCTTCTTCCCCACACTCAAGTTCTGTGAGCTTTATTGCCTTTCTTGTGTCATGGCCACAGGTTCTTCAGGAGCAGCTCATATGATGCGTGTATTAAAGGTTCTGTACTCCTGCTGGATGTTACTGCTCCTTCCTCTTTATTCCTTGGTATTTCCTTTGTTCAGCTTCCATGCTTTTGTGACACTTAACACAACTCTGTTATGGGCAAGTTATTTGTGTGTCTCTTCTTGCCCACTTGCATGGAAAATTTTGCTTCAATTGAGGATCTAGGAAGTGTCATTGTCCATGTTTTGCTGATTGTTCTATGTAGTACCTTCAGTCATGTTCTCACAGAGACTGTGTCAGAGTGCTTGAAGTAACTTACTTGTACATTTCTACCATGTCTCAGGCACTAAAAGGAAAAAGAGAAATTATTTACTGTGGTGGCTGGAAAACCATACACATGCATCAGCCCAGTGCTGCATGCCCCAGGGTATGTTGGGACCGTGATCTGGGAAAGCTGGGTGTGGCCAGCTGTACATGTGATCGGTCATCACTTGGCTGTGCGGGCCCATAGCTTGTCTTGATTTTATAAGGTAGTTAACTGTAAAAACATGAGTATCACCTGATGACTCCAAACGACACCCAGCAGTCTGTGTAGGTGCCCAGCTTTTGAACAGACTACCCCTTCCCTTTTCCACTTTCTGTCACCAGCCTTTACATGGACTAGTCCCCTGCCATTTCCCCCTCTTCTCTCCCTTTACTCTTGTCAGGAGCAGTCCTCTTTCTGATCAGTCCATTTCTCCAAAACTGTTCTGTGTAAATGGAGGGCGGGCAGCAGTACCTTGTTTCTCCTTGTCTTGTTTCCTTTTAAGAACCCATCAGATATTTTTTTAGATGACAGTGATGTGCTGCTTAATAGAACTCTTGCAGAAATGACTGGATCACAGGAGTGCTATGATTAATTCACTGGTCTTCACAGCTGAATGGACTATTAGGAGGTGGGTCACTGGGAGTGTTATTGGGGGATATATCTCTTGGTGATGCTGTTACCCTGCTTGGCACCATGAACTAAGCAGCTTTTCTCTATCATTCCCTTCTGCCATTATGTTCTTGCTTTAGGTCCAACTAACTATGGACTGAATCCCCTGAAACCATAAACCAAATTAAACTACACTTCCTGTAGGTTATTTTGTCTGAACAATGGGAAAGCTAATTAAAACAGATGACAAAGATACCAGTTTATTTTTATTTAGTTGCTTTATCTCCTTTAAGGAAGCTTAGCTTATCACTGTACTTCTTAAAAGTATTTCTCTAGTGAGGTTCCAAGCAATCTGAAGATGTTCTCGGATTTTTTTGCTGTACATGTAGTATAATTTTTGCTTATATTCTAGGATGAATAAAATATTGAAAGTATTCCTGCACTTGCTGTGGTTTTCCTCATCTCCCAAGGTTATATAATCATAAACAGGACATACACGTGTTCAATAAATATTATTTGAATGAATGGATAAGTAGTTTGTTAGGTAGATAACTCCATAAGAAACTAGAAAAAAAGTAATTTAAAAACATTAATATTTTATTTAGTATACTTATAAAATAATAGATTATCTCAATACAAAATTAATCTAAATGATCAATATTAAGTCAAAAGGTAAAGCACCACTTTCCTCTTATGTCCTATCCTGGACTTTGTGTCATTCCTCACAGGAAACCTTTGTTCTTGCTTCTGGAGTAGATCCACCCCTTCCTCTTTCTTTCACAGTATGTACAATTCTCAGTGCTTTCCTCTTGCTAATTAGATCTCAGACATGTGCCAGTGTAAGTACTTGCAACTATGCAACTTGCAACAGAACTGTTGCATAGTTTTAAACTGTTGCATAGTTTTAAACTGTTGCATAGTTTTATGAATGTCCCATATTTTACTTAACCAGAGCACAATGAATGGTAGCTGAGATTATTTACTGTTTCATTGTTTTTCACTGTTGATAGCATTGAAGTTAGTGTTCTTCTTAATGTATCTTTGCTTATTTCTGCAACCAAATTACCAGAAGAAATGCTATTTCAAAGATTATGGGACATAATTTAAATTTCATTAACACTGATTTCTCTTCCCATCCTAGTGACACTCTGACCTCAAAAGCAGTGTAATTGTACTTATTTTCTGGAATCCTTGTCTGCGTTAAATAATAGTTGGGTTAATTTACTCTGAGTTGCATATGCTGGGCTTCCTCTCTGATGCAGTCCTCCTCCTGTTCTGCTGTCTTGTGTGCGGGAGCTGTCAGGCCATCTATCATAAGCTTTTCCTGTAGCTTACTCAGGCTAAACTCCACAGTTTTCTAGGACGGAGCCTGGCAGCATGATTTGGCACTTGCCTCTGGTTGGCTGTCGGTTCTTTGCTGCTGTCTTGGATCAGACCTTTTTTTTTTTCCCTCATTATCACAGGGGATAAATATAAAAAATTTAATGTCTACCTCACTCTCCAGATTCCTGAAGAATGAATTAGAGAAACAGTACTAGAGAGGGCAAGAGACATACTAAACTGTGTGCTTTTTGACACTTTTACTGGCCCAAGAAAAAGCACATCATTTGGGCGAGATGTCCTGCAGTAACCATGTAGATCTGTCATTTAGTGAATCTATGTGCAAAGTGTCATGGAAAAAAGTCTTGTTCTAGAAACACTAGGGCCTGTGTAGTGAGAGTCACTGGAGCTTTGAGGTAAATGTTTCCAATGGTTGTAAATTTCTTTTCTTTTTTGGCAGAAAGTATGCCAAAATTGTCCTGTAATAATTTCTCCCTTGTTTTCCTTTTTGTTCTTTCCTTATGTTATGGTTTTGTGAAATCCATAAAATTTGTATTGAATTGGCTACTTCTGGTTTCTGTACAGTTGTTTATCAAGTACAGTCAAAGTGATGCTGGCTTTTTTTTTTTTTTTTGTACTGGGAATCAAATTTATGACCTCATGCTTGCCAGGCAGGCACTGGATGTTGGACTTTTATACTTGATGTTTAAGTATTAATTCAGGTATCACAAACCTAGAAGTCTGACAGATAACAGGGACTGGAGTCCTCTGCTGCAGGGGAAAGGGAAGAAGAGGAACGGTAGCACAGGTCTTGGTGCAAGAGGCCAGTGTGTGTCTCCAACCATACAGCTTTTATCCAGGTCATGAAGCCCAGGACGGCAAGGATCCTGATGTTTTTCAGAAACTCTAGAGTTGAATGTCTTATGTGAAATCTTTTTATCTTTAAATACTTAATAAGACATTTAAGCAAAGTGTGGTGGTGCATATCTGGAATCCTGGCACTTGGGAAGCTGAGGCAAGAGGATCTCCATGAGTTCCAGGCCAGCCTGGAACTCTTTGGTAAGAAGAGCCTATCTTACCAAACCAAACCAAACCAAACCAAACCAAACCAAACCAAACCAAACCAAGCCAAACCAAGCCAAACCAAACCAAACCAAACCAAACCAAGCCAAACCAAGCCAAACCAAGCCAAGCCAAACCAAGCAAAATAAAAAAACACTGAAAACATTGCACAGTTCAGGTGAAGCAAGTCTGTCTGTTGGTTGTATTTATCTTACCGTGTATAGTTAGACCTTATTTCTCTTCTCAGCGCTTCTGCCTTCTTGTTTCTGAGTTTGTCTCATGCTCGGCATAAAGAGGACACACTCCTAGTTTCCGGCATGAGATTTAGAACTAAATGGTACTTTGAAAGCAGATCTTTTACCAGCTTCCCATAATCTGAAATTTGAGTGAAAGTAAAATAATGCACTTTTAATGCTATCATTAGTATACAGAATTTCATTCACTTAGGAAAACTCCTAATTTTGTCTTGTGTGATGTTTATTTTGCTTCTTTATAAAATTCATTGAGTTTGTCAATAATATGTAGATGAGAACAGATTTTAAATATATCCAGGCTGAACTAAGAACATTACAGCAAGATAACCAATCTGTATCAGCATTTAATACTGGGAACTGCACTCCTTGCAATGATTTATAGAAGATCATTTAAGGATTTTTTTCTCTTTCATGCCTGTATTCTCCTACCAGCATTTAGTAGGCATCTTCTCTAAATAGTGCTGTATCGAGTGCTGTGAGCTCAGCAGGAGTTAGTGTAAGTAATTCCTGAGGACTAGAAACAGGTGGAAACGCTTCACAGGTCATTACAGTATAATACTGTGACATGCTTTCCATGCTGAGGGATGGTGGAAAATGCACCTCACTCAAACTTTGGGGGCCAGGGAAGACTTCTGAGGGAAAAAAGAGCTAAGCTGGGGTCTATTTAGTAGGAACTGAGACTGCCAGGGGCTGTGAGAGACGAAATAGCAGGAAAGTAACAAATGATTTGAGTCAGAGACCACCCAAACAGGCTTCTGGGAAGTTGGTGAGGCACAAGATTTAACATACCTGGGTTCAGGCAGACAGACGGCGAAAAGACCATCTGTGGGGATAAAGAAAAGCAGAGTTCCATTGGAGTTTGGAAAGTGGGGATTAAGTGAGGTGATTGGGCAAGGTATCCTGTAAGGAGGTCAGGCGAAGGACCTCATGTGAGGAGGTCTGAGAAAACATCAGTGGGGAAAGTTCTCAGAGCATCTGGCACAAATGTATGGGTGTTATCAGATGTCCTGGCACTGGGACGATGCCGTGCTCAGCCTTATCACCGCTTCACGGCATCCTAGCCTGTGTTTGCTGAGGGCAGCACTTACGCTTGGGGCTACTGTTTTTGCTGGGAACAGTGTGGCTGCTAAAACACGGGTGGGTGCTGGGAAAATTGTGCCTGAGTTGAATGTGACAGGGACACCTTCCCAGACATCTGAGAGGCCCCATGAGCCTGCAGTTCAGGATGCAGCAGAGCCTTGCAAGCCCTGTTAAAATGCTGTAGTTGAGAAGTGGTTACTGGGATAAAGGCAGTTCTCAAAAGATGATTTGAGCAACAAATTTCCCATTATCTCCTTCCTCATTACTGTCTTTGTAAACCTGTTTCATCTGGGCGATACTACAGGTGATTGATTTTCAGTAGTCATAGTGTGTCTGAAGTTCTTCTAGTCTTCCCAGCTTCAGGGTTTTTTGCCCTCAATAACCGGAAAGATATAACGATTAGCGGAAGCCGTGACTATAATAGGGACCCTCCCCCATCCCAAGTAAACTAGAAACAAAGACAAGAAAGGGAGGCGCAGAAGATGCTTCCTCTGATCACAAAAACTGAATTGTACTGTGGTAGGAGTCAGAAGGCAGGATGGAGACTCTAGGCCGAATTTCTCTCTGGTTTAAAGTCCTTTGTTGTAACACGGAGGTTTGGGATTAGAAGGGCTCTGGAAGGTAACACTCACCTTTACAGTTCCGTGAGGATTATTTCAGCTGTGCATGACAAATTAATCATCCTTTGTGTAAGTCAAATGATGAAATGTGTGTGTGTGTGTGTGTGTGTGTGAGAAATGATATTTCTTAGAGGCTGAGTACATTTGGGAGGGCGACAGCAGTGCTAAAACTGGCTGATGTCGCCTGTGTTTCTCAGGACCTGGTTGTGTCACAGAAAGGGAGACTGGAAGAGCAGGAACTGTGTCACTGCAACTGCAGGTGGACCTTGCAGAGGCGCTAAGGCCCTGTTGTCCCTGTGTGTGAGACTAAAAGTGCTGAGATCAGATGGTTTCTTCCCTAGATAAATGTATGGTGAGATTACCTCTCCCCCTCATTGCTGTGGCTGGTGGTGGGATAGACGGGAAAACTTCCTGCAAAAATTGAATCCTTCATAGAGAAAACTTTTGACTCTACTTATTGCAGTTTGTCATTTTATTAAAAAAAAACTATGACAATCTTATTTTATCTTAAGTTAATTTAGAAAAAAAGACAGTTTGTCCCTTTCTTTACTCATACAGTTATCACAGTGGTTATATTTTTAAGTGTCTTACCTTAACTGATTATAGAATAGTTGCCTGAAATCTAGCAGTTCTAAAGAGTTTCTCATTTCTGACTAGTAGACAATGATTTCAAAGCAGACAATAGGAAACTCTAAAATAATATCATAGAGTTTATTTTTCTTTGTACTGAAGATTTGGAAAATTCTTATTTTTAGGAAAAGTTGGGAGGAAACTCTTCCCAACTCACTAAGCAACATTTTGCTGAAGTAACTTTACATAAACCATTGTATTTTTGTGATCAGAGGTTTCAAATATTGAGCATAATTATTCTTTGGTCCTCATAGTTGGTAGATTTGGGATGGGACCCAGGAAACCTCTGTTCTATCCAATGCATACATTCACTTTGCTGAAGGTGACTGGAGGGCAACACTTTGAAAAGCTCTGCACTCTGGCCTGTGGCTTTCATAAAATGAACTTCCCAGTTTCTGATGAAGACTGTGCAGTCTAAAATGTCTAAAAATATGCTGCAGAACTACCTTGTATTGCAGAAGAATCTGACAGTACTCTGCCTCCTGCCTGGATATCCTGTGCGCTGGCCTGCCAGCATTGGGGCTGGTAGCCAGGGCAAAGGAGACATTTTCAGACTTTCGACTTAACTCTGTAATGCTGTGGGTCCAGGGATTTAGCTCAGTGGCATAAGTATCTGCCTGGCAAGCACAAGGTCATGGTCATGAGTTCGATCCCCTGTACCAAAAAAAAAAAATGTAACGCTGTGTATATAGTTATAGTTTATATAGTCTTATGGAAAGAGAGATTAATATAAGCCTTGTCCAAAGGAACAGCTGATCTTATATATGCTTATTCTTAATTAGAAGACATAAGGCACTGCTGCCAACCCCCATAACCTTTCTCATTTCCTGCTCTGTAGTGTTTTTACTGACTATATGTGTGATCCACATGAAATAAAGCAACCTAACTTTTACAGTCCAACAAAAAGCAACTCTTCTTTTATCAAGTCTTTTAGAAACCCCTCTGTTTATAAATTGTATCTTCTGCCTAAAGACAGTACCTGAGGATAATCACTGCCCTTCTTAATGCTGTTGCTAAGGAAATTCATTTCTGCAGAAGTGTTTAGTAAGATGTTTGCATTTAAGTAGAACCACATGTTCAACTTTTATGTCGTAGATACATTTGCACAGATGCTTTAGTAATAAATAGGAACAAGATTGGCTAGATCAATGAAAATCAGCTGATGAGTATTCACAGATTGAAATACTTTCATAATAAGAGATATGGAGACACTAAGACTTAAAGTTTTGCACTGAGAAAATTAATTTTAATATAGGAAAGTAACTATTTAGATAAGAGTTTCAATGTTTTAATATGTGATACAAGCAAATTATGTGTCATAATTTTCCTGTTACTGAGACAAAACACTTGACTTCCAAAGTTAAAGAAGGAAAAGTTTATTGTAGAAAAATCTCAGTTTGTAGAGGTTTCAGTGCATAGTTGGCTGGCTCCAAGGCATGTCAGCATGGCAGTGGGGCATCACAGAGGAGGGACAGTTCATGCCAGGCAGAAGGGAGCAAAGAAACAGCAGCAGCCCCATCTCTTTCTGTCCTTTTATATCTACCCCAGTTACCTGCCCTTTGGGTGGTGCTGCGCACACACAGGGTGGGTCTTGCCATTATCCACACTCAGAACTAGGGCAAACCATTTAGTGAATCAGCGCAGTGAACCCAGCGTCACACACCCTAAATCCAGCCACCTCTGAAAAAACCCTACCTATGACTGCATGAGGCATTGAGGGGGGACATTTACACCCAAGCCGTAAGAGTGTGTGACTGACAGTGTACTAGGATTTCAAAATAAGACCCTTATATTTTATTTGTATCAGTATTCTAATAAATATGGATTAGTATTGAAGACTCTCACTGCAGTTATAATTTGTTATTGTAATTGTACTATAACTGTATATTAATTGTACAGCAGAGTTAAATCTTTGTGCTTTTATTTTATCATGTTATTTAGTTTCTTTAGTTCACTTATAATAGATATTTCCCAGATAACTTTTTTTATGTAAGTAGTATATCTTTATCATAAATGAGTCAAGTTATGCAGAAAGGTAGAAAATTAAATTGTTTCTATATCTCTTTCTTCACAATAGTTTGAGGAGGAGGGTCTTTTTTTCCATATGTCATCAATTCTTAGCTATGTGATAGCAGATTAACTGGTTCAAATATTAAAAGTGGTAACAGTAACAAATTGCTTGTGGAAGTTAAAATTGCTTTGAATCAGGTAAACTCTATTAAGTTGCAACATGAAAAATCATTGTGTTAATAGGTCAGACAGGTCCAATATTGGCAGTTTCATGTGGTTAAGTATATGGTTAGAAGAATTCGAAGAGATTTACTAAGAGATTTGTGTGGCAGTGCCAGGCTGCAGTGTGGAAATAGGTCCCAGGTGACTGCTTCTTGCCAGTGTAAAGTGGTGGATAAGCAGTCGGTGGTGAGGGGGATGTTTGAAGCTATCGTTTCCAACACTACATTTCACTTCTTGGCTGTAGGGGAAGTCAAGGGAATATCTTGTGAGGTTAGACTTTTTTTTGCTCATCCTCCAACAGAAAAACTCAGAACTAAGAAGCAAGTAAAAACAGGAGACTATTAGATGACTAGAAAAGTTAAGCAGTATTTATAGTTTGTTCCTAACCTTTTGAATTCTTTATATCTGGGTGCTCTTTGATGAACAAAAAACATCTCTCAATCCTGAATGTGATTTAAGTTTACATGATGTCATGTTAATTTTAACCTTGTGTTTTGTGTCAGCTAGAACCTCTCTCTCTCATAAAACAGGGTTGACTTTGTATGTATGTGTGTACATGGGGCAGATACAGAATCAGAGACACAGCCAGACAAGCAATCCTGTCTTGTCTTGTTTCATCTTGTCTCTTTTCTTTTCTTTTCTTTTCTTTTCTTTTCTTTTCTTTTCTTTTCTTTTCTTTTCTTTTCTTTTCTTTTCTTTTCTTTCTTTCTTTCTTTCTTTCTTTCTTTCTTTCTTTCTTTCTTCTTCTTCTTCTTCTTCTTCTTCTTCTTCTTCTTCTTCTTCTTCTTCTTCTTCTTCTTCTTCTTTTCTCCTCTCTCTCTCTCTCTCTCTCTCATCCTCTTTAAGATTTTCCATATGGAATATTTTAGATGTGAAAATATTCAGAACCCACTGCCGTGTGAGAAAGAAGTTGTCAGTTGAAAGTAGCTTTGCCATTTTTAGTAAAGAGTGAATTTCAGCAGCCTTGTAGTTGGCTCCTTGGGGCTTGAAGAAAAAGTTGACCTGGGGCTGGGAATGCAGCTCAGTGGTAGAGTGCTTGTCTGGTAGGACAATCCTCAGCTCCCTCCACTGGAGGAAGAAAAAAGTTGGTTTCCATTGTGTTTGTGGCACACATATTGGTCTCTTTGTGTTTCCTAAGTAGTAAATGTTATCTTTTAGAAAAGTCAGAAAGCAGCATCTGTGTCCTGCCTCATGAAATGTGGGCAATACAAATGCATAATTTATTTTCATAGACTGAAAGGGAAGAGAGGATGAATTGCATCTGTGATCTCTTTTTTCCTAGTAGTGACATAGAAAATAATCTCAAATGTAAATAGGTTTTCTTTTTCTTGTTTTTCTTTTTTTGGTATCAGGGATTAAACTGATGACTTTGCACTTGCCAAGCAGGCACTTAGGCCACTGAGCTAAATCACCAGCTCTTTTTCTTTATTAACATTAAAAAAAAAGTCACTATAGTGACAAAACAAGCCTACTTTGATTATTTGTATTAACTCAAAATTTATTTTAATCATGATGGGATTAGATTTAGATGAAATTCATCTCTTTCAAGTCAGAGTGGAAACTGAAAATATTTTCAAAGCAGTGGGCCAGAATATGACTGATGAATGTGTATCTGAAGCCTGCTGCAAGCTGAGGGAGACACCCTGCCTCCTTCTGTCCTACTGGGACTTTGCCAGAGGCACTGTTAACTTATGGAACGGAAAGTGTTTTGTGTTGTTTTGATATCATAGCCCCAAAACTATTGTTAAGATTTTTGCCCCCACAGTAGTTACACATCACTTACATCATGTACAGTTTTACTGCTTCAAACTTCATTGGAGAAATGATTTGAAGTGTTGCCCTTTGTGTGTGTGTGTGTGTGTGTGTGTGTGTGTGTGTGTTTTAAGGGGAAGCGAGTGTGTTAGAATTACCAACACAAATGTTATAGGATTTGACTTGTGGGTAAATGATAAACAAATAACGTGTATTTATGATAGCATTAGTATTTCATGGAGTATTATTTTGATGGTGTTTGTCATGATGAGGGAAATACTGGCTTCAGAAATTGTGAGTCCTCATCACTGGGGTGACTTGGCATCTGGAGGCTCACTTACCTTAATGACAGCAGAACTACAGTATCTGGCACCTTGCTGCTACCAGCAGCTCCTACATTGGCAGCCTCAGAGTTGGTCACGTCTGTCACCTGCTCTAATGTTGGTAGACTGTAGGCTGTTTTCCACTTTTGAGTGCCATTTTTCTGCCATCAGCTTTGGATTTAGAGGCTCTGTCCTTTTGCAGTGATGACTTCATTATGTCAGTCTCAAAAAGAAGGGATGTGCTTTTAAATTCCTACACTGTTTTAGTTAACTGCTTGTATATCTAAATGCATTCTGAAATGTTGATAAACTATCTCTTATTAGAAAGAGCTGCAGAGGCTTTCAGACTCTATGTTGAAGTGATCAAAAATACAAAAATGACATGATTCTTTTTCTATATCAGAGACTGTCAAAAAAATTTTTTTTCCCAAAAAGATGAAGGCAGGAATTTGGTGTTGCTGAAATTGAAGGAAAAATGCAGTACGACGTGATGTTTGTGAAGATATTACTGAGAAATGAGAAAATTTAGATGTAAATGGTGAAAGAAGAGAGGCAGTAATTGAGGGGAATAGGGAAACAATTCCTGAGGGTGTAGGATTCTCGGTGAAGTGGAAGCCTCAGTATTACTTTGCAGTTGTTACACAAAAGATGGATCATCATTGAACTTGACAACATAGTGGGCTAACTTAAAAAATGCAATTGGACAAGATTACAAATAATGTTACATAATATGTTTACAAAGCTTGCTTCACAAAGCCATCTTCCTTTCTTACAAGGTGGTACCCAGTGGGTCCTTGGGTTCACCTGCAAATGTTCTTGCACTGGCTGGCTGTTAAGCCCCATGCATCATGCTCATCTTCAGACACTGTGCTGAAATTTGAAATAATAATCTGTGAGGGAAGTCTTATATCTCAGAAGAGTAGTGCAGATATGCATATCTTTTTAAAAACAAGCGAATGTGAAGTTATTCCCCAGAATAATCACTGACTGCTAGCTATGTAGTAAGATTTTAATTTTTGAACCCTAGTCGAATAATTAGAAGAGAGAAAACTTTAAATTATTAGAATTGACAGTGCTAAACTATAAGCCTATAGTTATTTCTTTGAAGTTCATATACTATTAAAATTTTTCTCATCATTTTCTCATATGCTAATTTATAAAGTTCACATAAAAATTTTTAAAAATAATTTTAGGGTAACCTTTTCACTGTGCAGCATTAAGTTGTTCTTGACAGATACATGTGTGATAAAGAGCATTCCTCCCCACACTAGTTGGCTCATAGTCCTCTGGTCTAGGGACATACGTGTTTTAGATCCACCTTCATACCTCTTGTTATGTAGTGTTCGAACCAGCCACTCCATCAGTAGTCGGTCTAAATAGCCTTCATTTAACCAATTATGGATTTATAAAAGTTTGCTTTGAGATAAACGATTTGGTGTATTGTCCTGAGACACCTTTCCCTGGGGAAGACCAGAAAATTTGCAGCAGTGATAAGAGGAGCTTCTAGTCATTAGTTCCCATCAGAACCATCTGCTTGCACTGTTTTTTCCTTCTCTGAGGACTGTCCTATGTGGTGATTACATAATATTTGAGTGACATATTAAATCATCTATATTTGCCTTTTCTTTATTTTAAAGATAATAAAATCCAACAAAACAAAACAGAACAAAGCCAGTCAAAAACAAAGCAGTGAAACTGGTACGGAACTTGGAAGCAGGAATCTAGGACAACAGTGGCTACCATAGTATATCTTGTTATCTCCACGGTAGTTGTACATTCTATCAAATACAGCAAAATTAAACCAAAACAAAACAGAATAAAACCAATCAAAACTGAGCATTGAATAAAGCAAAACAATCAGAAAAAACAAAACAGTGAGAACAATATTGGATTTCAGTGACAAGATAGAAAGAAATCCCCCATATTTGCTATATTGCATACTGTCATCCTCCCAATAGATGCTCAGACTGCTGGCCCCAGGCCTACATAATCAACCAAACAGTGCAAGCATTTAGCTGCTTTATGTACCTTAGTTGCTATCAACTCAGTTGCTATCAACCCAAACCAGTAACTTAGTTACTATCAACCCAAACCAGTGGGTAGGGGAGGTGTGTTGATTCTCAGCCTGTGTGCCGGTAGGCTCACAGAAGGCGCTGTCTGACTTTTCTCTTCCTGGGTGGTTTACCAGAAAGGCTGGCTAGTTGACTTCTTGCTGGGTTCCTCCCAATCCCCAGCATGGCTGATTATCAGAAGATGCTTATTGTTCTTTTTTTAAAAAATTTTTTATTTTTGTCTTTTTGAGACAGGGTCCCACTATGTAGTTTAGGCTGGCCTTGAGCTCACTTTGTATCCAAGGCTGGTTTTAAACTTGCATCAATCCTCCTGTCTCAGCTTCCCAAGTGCTGAGATTACAGGCATGTGCCACTATGTCAGGCTTGCTCTTTCTTTTAATATGTTAAAACATGAGTGACTCTTTTAATGTTTTATGTATTTTAATAGATTTCTTAGAACAATTTTAGATTCATAACAAAACTGAGACTCCAGTATGAAGAACTCCATTACACCCTGCAGACCTGCATAGATGCCTGGCCTTTCCAGCCATCAGCATCTTACACCAGACCCTGACTATGTTGTATTCATTGGGCTTGTGTTGACAAACCATTATTACTCAAAGGCCATGGTCTGCTTAGGGTTCACCTGGTATTGTAGATCTTTTTTTAAAGTTGCTATATTGCTATTTGTCAAGAGGTCAGAGTCTACTCAGAGTAACCAGTGCTTTCACCTAGATTCTGAATAAATATTTGATGAATGAATAAAACATTACAGGTTCTTGGTATAATAGTTCAATACATTTTGCTTTATTTTTCTTTAAATTGTATAGATTCTCCTAAAGCCAAAATGGAGGAAATAGGGTTTTTAAAGCAATGATAGCAGAAATTTCTGTTCTTTGAATGTTAAAATAGAATTGTCATTGCTGTATCAGGAAATCATTTTGATTATTTGGTTCTTATCTTGGATGAAGAAGGTTTATTCTTAATGTTTATAAGTATATAAACTATAATGAGGTTTTAGTTATTTGAAAAGATAATGTGCTTTGTAAAGTATTATATTTATTTTTCTCTGTTTTATGATAATTTTTTTACATGGAATTAGAGAGATGTAAGTTTAAATGTACCACCAAAATTTAATAAGTAATATTTTTAAATATATTTGTGTCTTCCAACTATAGTTCCATTTTAAACAGTTCTTATAAGGAGATAACCCAAAATAAGTTAAAAAAATACCCAACTATATTTTGGTGGTATTGTTCATAAAAACTGAAATTATAATCTGTTTTTACATTTTTTATTTCTTGTATTTTCTTTTCTCTTTGTGAATGAGCAGTGTCATAACAAGTCTGATTGTGATGGTTGGGGTGGTTCATTCCTTTTTTGAAACATAGTGAAAGAAGCTTATTTGGTATAAGGAATGGGATTTTAGAGGCAGAAACCCATTTTTCTTGTCCAGGAATTGAACTTGCTAACACTAGTACTGGTCATTTCTGTGATTTGGAGTGGATACGCAGTGACCTAGTACTGCAACTGAATGTCAACAGCAAGAGACTTGGAGCTGGCACTGGGTCTTAGAGTAGGGGGATGATAGCTCCAAATGGGGGAAGAGCTGTTGTGTGGCTGCTAGTTCCTCTAATTCAGTGAATAGCCACCCCATTCCTGATCCAATTGCAGTAAGTAAATTTGGCTTCCTCCTGTGGGTCAGTCCCTGATCTAGCAATAGAGATAGAACAGTGGTAAGCAAAAGCCCCATTGCTGTGAGGTAAGAAGTTAGGAAGGCAATGAATGGTGGCTACCAGATCTTGATTCCCACTCCCTCAAAGTCATGATTCAGCATAGAGAGCAAATAAAAATGCACATGATCTAAAAATCAATTATGAAGTTAAAGAAAACTATGTATAACACTATACAAATATAGCGACCTTAACATTCTCATTCAGCCTTTTGGGTATATGGATCAAAATCATTGTTGAATTAAAAATACAAAAATGAGCAGAAAAATAGTAAAACATGAAATCAAAGAAGAGTTTATTGAATTTCTCATAAATATAGAAGACAAAATCAAGTCAGAAATGGCAACTAAATTGCAAGTTATTGAAGGAAAAAATGCAATAACAAGTGACCCCACATATTAATATTTACATTAAATATAAATGGCCTAAGTACGTCAATAAAAAGCCAAGAGTGGCAAAGAATTTTGAAAATATACAACACACCTTTATGCAATCTGTCAGATACATCAAATACAATGATATGGAATAAAAGAAAAAAGGACCATAAAAATCATCATGTAATCACTAGTCAAATGAAAGTTCAAATGGCTGTACTAATATGTGACAGATTTCAGAGCAAAAACAGTTTTTAGGGACAAAGTGACATTTTTGATAAAAGACTTCATTCACAAAGAAAAAATAACATCCTTAAATGTGTACTGCATGACCAGTAGAGCTTCAAAATACAAGTAGGAAATTAGAGAACCGAAAGCATAAATTTACAAGTCCACAATTATAATTGGAGACATAAACACCACTTTGTCACTAGTCAGAAAATCAACAGGGATTTAGGAGAATTCAACAGCATCATCAAATAGGAGGATCTGTTTGACATTTGTAGAACTCTTTACGCAACATAAGCAGGATACTTATACACATGGAATTTATACAGGGATAAGTCATATCCTTAGTAAATAATTGTCAATAAAACAAACCTTAAAAATTTTGACAATTGAAATCACATCCTGTTCTCTGAACATACAAATTCATACATACAAACTGAAATGGAGATGAGTAACAAAGGACAAATGAAATAATTGGGAGAGTTTTATCTAAATGAAAACCTCATTCCTCTGACCATGATTCTTAATTGTTATTGTTACTGGCTTAGAACATGGGAAAATAGATATCTTTCCTCTGACAATGTGCCAAAGTGATAATGAAGCATATTAGTTGATTGTTACCCATGATAAATTGTCTTTTTGTCTACTTTATTTTACAGCTTCTCTGTTAAAAGGACTCAAACATGCTAACATAGTGCTGCTTCATGACATCATCCATACCAAGGAAACACTGACACTTGTCTTTGAATATGTGGTAAGTGAAGTAATAATCCATACTTTTAAAATATGAACAAAATTCTCACAGTGCTATCATGGACTTTTGCTTATAGATTGCTGTACTGGAGTGAATATTGTATCTGAGTACAGTTCATGAAACATAATTTTACATAAAATAGTGGCCTCATAAGAGATTTTTGACCATGTTTCTTAAAAACACATCCAGAAAAATGTTAAGTTGAATTTTCCTCAAATATATTATCTATTTATAGACTAATTGTGACCATTGCAATTTTTAGGCTTATCAAACATGATTAAATAGCAGATGATTATCAGTATCAAGGAAGTTCAAAGACAAAATATTTTTCCTTTGGCTTTACGAAATCATCCTTATGAAGATTTTTTAAAAAGAAAGCCTTATACTTACAATTTTTGTTTCAAAGTTTTTCCTCTAGTTTTGAGCTATTAATTAACACTTCCAAATTACGTAGCACACAATGTAATGATCTTATTGTGTTGAGACTATTACTGCTGGAAGACTTGGACTTGAACTCATAATTAATCTTTCTTTAGTTCCCTTAGAAAAACATATGGTATTTGTGCGGCACCACTTCAGCCTTTAACTGTGGAATCATGAAATGTAACCATGATAATTAGCATCCCAATTTTCACAGATGGATTTGAGAGCATGTAATTTATAAGACACAAATGACATTGGTACAGACTTTTATTGGGAAGAAAAGCTATTGGTATTATGAATGTATTAAAACTCCATTTTATAATTACCACATCACTTTTTAAGAAATTCGAATAGTTTTCTTTTTTTTTTTTAAATACAAAGGAATGAATATTTGCAGCATTTTTATCTTGCTAGTGTCTGCCTGTGTCTGTCATTTGAAAATTGTTGTCTTAGGAAGAAGCCATTCATCTTGTCTATTTACATATAAATGATAGATCCATTTGAATAATATGGTAATGTGGCTACCAGGCCTGCTAGAGCTGAGCAGTTGCATACATTTCATGCTACCAAGAATAGAAGCAGATTCACACATCAGTGCAAATATAATTTCTTTTGTTTAATCCATGATTTGGAGTCAGTGACATATTCAGCTGATTTAGACTGGAAACATTCAAATCATATTTTCCAGTGTGTGTCGTTTACATATTTCAATAAAATCTAGATTTTCTTCTACCTGTACTTTCTAAATTTTGTAATGCTTTATAGAAAAGATAGCCCTTGCTCAAACTGAATAATTAAATTAAAAAGAAGAAAAACAGTGTGAGCAATAAGCTTGGTAACATTGACAGAGAAACCAATGATGGTAACATGCAAATATTCTTCAGCTCTTAAAAGAAAATGAAAAGTATTCATGCGGATAGAAAATATACCTGTTGAATCAAATGTTGTTTGATGATTTTATAATTTGTTGCCAAAAAAAAAAGGGAAAGAATTTGATCATTTTAGAATATTTTCTGGTTAAGACTAACTTTTAAATGCACTCATTTTTCTTTGTGAGTGAAATGTCTTTCATCTCAGTTCTTTCGGAGATATTGCAGGTCTTTAAATCAAGCACATATATCACAGCCATGCACGGTTCCCACCAGGGGCACTTCTGTGTTAACAACTTTTCAAGGGGGTCAGATAGGCTTCAGGTTTTCCTTCAGAAAATGGGGCAGAGTGTGTTGTTTATGGTTCATGCTTCCTAATTACCCTCCTCTTCTTCAATTCTCCTTGCCATTTTTATCTCCTTTCCTTCTCTGTGTTTCTTGTCTTTTTTCTTTTCTGCTTTTCTTTCACTACTTTTACCACTGTCTTTTTGCTCTGTCTGTGGTAAAGCACTTTTGCTTGCTACACTTCATTTATTAGTTTAATTTTGTTTAAGAGATGTTTCCGTGACTCTGAAATCAGAGTTTGGAGAAAAGAAGAGCTCTGGACTGCAGAGAATGTGGAGCATCTCCCCAGTTATGGTGAGGAAGGTATAAACTCCTCAGTTAGGGTTTGTCTGATTATGTGACATTTGTCCAGTACAAAAATAACCTTCGAATACTGCTCAGTTTTCCAGCTTGTTCTTTATGAATATGTTGATATTGCCAGGAGAGACACAGTTGTTACTTTTAATCAGGTCAATCAGTTCACTCTTCTCATAGCAGCTTGCAGAAAAATAAACTCCTCCTTCTTGTGTACTTCCTAGTAGGGGGAAGGCAGCAGCAATTGAGAAATGCTTTGGGAATTAGAGCAGATTTGGGGGGCGGGGTTAGGGGTGGGGGTAAGAAGTTGGAGGGCATTGTGGGTTTGGGATGATAAATGAGTCATGCAAAGAGGGAAATAAAGAATGTTTGGGACTAGGGTGAGACAATACAGAAAGCCGACCACAGTCATTTGTTGAGTTTTCATGCTGGGAACTGTGCTGAGGGCTTTGCATTCATTGTCATTTGCACCGTTTCCTATGATTATCACCACTTCTTTACAAAGGAGAAATCTAAGGATTAGGAGATTGAGTTGCTCTTCCAAGATCTTGTAGTATAAAAGTAAGATAGAGTCAGGCCCTGCTTTTCTTGAAGCCTAATTAGAGTATACTTCCTTTTTAGTTTTATAGTTTTTTATAAGTGGAACGTTGGGTCAGAAGAGGGAAAAGAAACTTTTTGTTTTCAATTCTCCCTGCTAAGATCACTGCACTTAACGATCATGAGTCCAGCAGAGTCCTTAATAGAGTTAAACTGCTTTATAATGCAAATAAATTTTGTCAACTAGCCAAAGATGAAACCATTTAAACTTGTATTTCAACTGCAAAGTGTATTTTAAGTTTCTGTGAAACAAAGTATGAAGTTATTGTATTGCTCCATTGTATTGCTGCAGTGAACTTAGTTTGTGCACACATAGACACTGAACCTTGTTGTTTAACAATTTCCAAAATCCATGTAAATATTCCAGCCTAAAATTTCTCAGACTTATACTGATATTACCGAGTTGTTAACATTAAAGGTGTTTTCTAAGCAATGTTGATTTTGTAGTTTCATGTAATTAATAGGATGCTGTTTGAAAGAGAGAACATAAAAGGTTAAACAGTGTAGGAAAACTTAGTATCCCATGCTCAATAAAACCCTGTGTGTGAGTGGAAAGCAAAATAATTTCAGGTTTATTGGGCACTATTGGAATTTTCTTTTTGAGTTCAGAATTAACTTTTCAGGGGCTTTGGCAGTATTTATGTAATATGTATCTCAACAAGTGAAGGTTTCTTATTTATGATAATGTACAAATAGTATAAATATATTTTTTTCATTGCTTTAAAAGAGAACTCTGATCCTTGCTGTTTTATATAATTGCTATGAATGACATTTTACATTTCATAAAATGCCTGAGGGTCAGAGTAATGAAATATGTGATGGGAGTTAGTGATGTGGAAGAATGCTTGAGGAAATGACTATGGAGGTTATTATTAAAGTGATTTGGGAGGAAATAGGATGCTCTGGGCTCTCTTGAGTACTATGAAAAGCTTCTAAGGTGAGATCTAGATTCCCACACACTTGCACAGTGTGTCGAGGCAGCAGTCTGCAAGCTTTGGTGGTGGGGACATGTCTAGCCAAGTGCTCCCCAGCCTGCTACTGTCTCAGTCATAGGGCATATGGATCCCCTGATGTGTGCTCCTTTCAGCACTGCCTTTCTCCAAGGAGCTTAAGTTCCAAAGGAAAAACTCTTAACCAGAGAATGGCTCCTACTTTAGCTTGAAAAGGAGAATGGTGTCATAATGGTCTAAGATATTGGTAATGCCCTCTGTATTCATGCATATGTTTAAGACCTTGGCAGACAAATAGAGATGATAGTTCAGAATCACTGATTTCAGTATACATTTAGTTGTGAAGGTGTTACCACATATTTCTTCTACTGAAACAGAAAATTAAATAATTTAGTTTTTGTATATTTTTAGCCAAAGATAAATGAGGTCTACATTGTGCTATTACATACCATGCAGAAAATTTTAAACAGATTCCAAAAGTATAAGAATATTAAGAGTAAACATGGTTTTGTAAATGTATGGTGCCATTAAGCTCCTGTTTGGCTTTATTTTAAATTACAAAAGAGCAAAGCATATGGAACATCACTACATGTTTACTATAAAGAAAAGCTAAATAGAATGGTGCTTGTCAGGGGGTAAGAAGAGGGGCAAATGGGAAATTATAAAATGTGTACAAACTTTCAGTTTTACAAGAAGAATAAATTATACAGGTTACTATGCAGCATAGTGCCTAAAGTTAGTAATACGATATTGTGCACTTAAAAATTTGTTAGAAGGATAGGTCTTGACTTATGTGACCTTGGTACCAGAAAACTATAAACAAAAGTATGCAAGGAACTAGAGAATGTTTATTACCTGAGTTTCCTGGATTGTGGTGACAGTATCATGGGTGTATGTGTAGGTTTGAACTCATCAAATTGTATATGTTAAACGTATGCTATTGTTAATATATCAATTACACCTCAGTAATGGTCTAAAATACTGAATAAATTCACAGAAAGGCATGATTTTTTTTTTTTTTTGGTACTGGGGATTGAACTCACAACCGCACGCTTGCAAGGCAAGCGCTTATGCCACTGAGCTAAATCCACAGCCCCAGTCATGATACTGTCAGGTGCAATCATTTGTTTTTTTATACTATGATGTTAATTAATAAAATATTTCAACCTAGTGTGTAGCATTACATTTTTAAAATCCCATATTCCACGTGAAATTAAAAAAAAACTGTCAGCAAAACTTTTACAAAGTGATCTAAGGATCTGATGAACTTCATAAGGTGATTTCATAGTGCTGTGCATGTTACAGAGGGCTCCTATAAAGATTTTTCCATCAGTTCCACTGTAGTCATCTAAGGTATGGAGGGCATGCATTTCTATCCAGTATTTTATTGATGAGAAAAAATAATGAAGAATTTAAAGTAGACTTACTGAAATCATTCAGCCAAAAGCTTAAAGATGAAACTGTAGCCCTGGTCTTCTGTATCTTAAGATTTCTCCAGCTTCACCTCACCCTGTAGGCTGCCTGTGTTAACTGTCTTCATTGTTTTATGTGATGATCTGAGTTATGCACAAGATGGGCCCACAAGCTGAAAGTAACAGAGTCTGTCTTTAAACTTGACCACATAATTTGTGTATTTAGTTTCTCTGCTTCATACACTTCGATTTTTAATCTATAAAGAATGCCTTAATTGACATGATTTTATGCCTATCTGTTCTGGGAATGCTATAGTTGCCCATCAGTATTCCATTTTCAAGAGTACACTGTGTGAAGGCAACTGACTCATTCTTTGTTTTCCCATGATATAAAATGTAGTGTGCTTAAATATGGCCATGCAACTTTATGTAAGAGTTAGCAGGAAAGACCTTGCTGAGACTCTTAACAGGTATTTGGGAGAAAATCTGAAGGAGGCAAAAGAGGGTGGCCCACATGTATTTTAGACAAGAATGTTCTCAACAGAAGGCTCCTGTGTGCAGCAAGACTTCTGTAGCAGGAATGGAGAGAGCAATGATGAAGGAGGAAGACACAAAGTCCAAGACATGATATGGATCAGATTGTGTTGGTCCTTGAAGGTTTTATTTTACTGCGTTTGGATTTAACTCAGGATGAAGTGAGAAGCCACTAACGCATGCTGGGCAAGGAAATGATCTGATCTGATCTGATCTGATCTGATCTGATCTGATCTGATCTGACCTGACCTGATCTGATCTGCTTGTCATTAAAGAAGAAACTGAAAGTGGGCAGGTACTCCATCAGGGACACCAATTAGGTGGCTGTCAAATCTAAACGTGAGGTGATAAGACACTATTGGAGTCTGGATTTATTGTCAAGGTGTAGCTGATCCCATTTGAAGGAGATTTAAGAGGCAGGGAGGAGTCAAGGATGGTCCCAAAGACTTAGCCTTGATCATAGGTAGTGGTGGTGCTTTCCTGAGGGGTGATACTGCACACTGCAGGAAGAGCAGTACGAAGAAGACCCAGTGTGTTCAGTGCTTCTTTCAGTTGTCATCTTCTAATGCTACGCTAGGACTACCTGTGTTGCACTGGCTGAGATAACATCATATGTCTATGTTTTGATGGCACAGGACCCCCCAGAAAAAAAATGAGTTTCTAGATTTTCCATTTTGTAATTAAGGTTGGGCCCTGTCTTCCATCAAAATTCAGAAAGCAAGGAATTTTCTCAATATAGGGCTGGAAAAGAATCTAATCAAGCAGTGAGTCCACTGTGGAGGTCAGTAAAACAGTGTGTTTGATTTTTTTTTAAACAACTTAACAGGCTGGAAGGAAGTTAATTTACAAATAATTTATTCTACATTATGAATAATTTCTTGGGTTGAGGGTGAGCTGACACAGAGGTAAAGCTGCAACAGAAGGTAGCGTAAAGCTAGAGCAAGAGAGTGATAACTTCACTGTGTCATGCATGTGCCATCTGTACCCACTCGCACAGTGGCCAGCGTAGGGCCTGTGTTCTGACCGGAAATGAAGCAAAACAAAGTTTGTGGAGAGGACGGACAGTAAGACGGGCAGATGGTGCCAGTATAAGTGCTACAAAGACTCAGTGAGTTAATGACACATAAGAAATTTGAGGAAAAGGTGGCATGTGTATTCCAGACAATGTAGAAAAGTCAACTGTGAGAGTTTGAGGGGGTCAGCTGTGGATTGTTGAAATGCTCTGTTATCCATAAATTAAATTCAGTACCTAGTAGTATGGTGAGCACCTTTTCACTAAAAGCATTTAAGTATAGGACAAATAGGTGCATATTAGCAATATGGTAAAGAAGTCTCCTAACATGCATTTCACAGAATATGTAATTCAGGTGTCTTATTTTATGTAGTCTAGGTTGCATCCACGAAGTCGGTATAAGATCCTTTCATTTTACAGATGAGGAAATTCACGATCTGATGTCAAGTGCTTGCTGCATGCCTTTTCCACCTCCTGAATGAAGTGTCAGTCCAGGTGACTCCAAGTTTATGTAGCAAAGCTTTGCCCAAGTTCTTACAGCTGTTACATAAACTTATCTTACATGGCATTATTTTTAGAAACAGAAATATAACTTGTTATGGTTTTTCACTTAATTATTCATTAATTCATTTATATTTTTCCTCCAGCATATATGCAGCATTTTCTCTTATCAGAGATATTCTTAGGTTGTAGAGATACAAATAGCTCTTGCTTTCACAGAGATTGAAGTGTTGTGATATTAGACTAAATAACCTCTCTGAGCTAGTCTGGCTCTTAAGTTACTGTCACAGATCTGCATGTGTCATGGACTGCAACATATCTGTGCCTTCGTGACAGCATTTGGTTCATTCTTTCCTGTATGGAAGGGCTTCAGGGATGTTTCGTTTCATATGCTGCTTGTGGAAGTAGTTATACAGTGTAGTATGTGGTTACGTAGTCGGAAAGGGGAGGTTGTCATTTGAAAGAACTAAGTACCAGATGTGAACAGATGTAAGCATCCTGGATGACTGTGTATGCAGGCAGCAGAAGGCTGAAGAACGGATCAAAGAAATGAAGAGCAAATATGCCAGCTTTCAACCTGTGCTCTGTGTGAACCTCTTATTTTCTCTAACTGGTAGGACTATGTCAATTAACTTCTTTTTTGTCCTTTTCCCTAGTGGCTTTTTCTTGGCTCATAAAAGAGTCATGGTTTCTTCTCATGACTTTCAACTTTTACTATCATACTGGGTGCTGAGATCTTAGGGTATTTTTTTTTCTTTCTTTTTTTGGTCTTGCTGTGTGTCTCATATCTTTATTCTCTTCATTCTAGTTTCATTTCCTGTTGTTGCCATCCTTACTAGGTCCTCCTTATCATAACTTAGTATTTTAATTCACATGGTCTACAGTGGATGTGTGTCTGCTTTTTAACTTGCTATGTAGGAAGTGCCTGATTATTCACAAAGCACAAATGTATTCATACTGTTTTATAAACACAAATGAAATCTCTATGGTTTTGTTTTAAATTTTGTAAATTATTTTCTGACTTTATTTTAGAATTTTATCATTTAAATTGCAACATTTAATGATAGAAAAATCAAAGGATAAGAACAGTAGTAAACAGAATTTCTTTTGAAAGAAAAGAACATTTCTTACATTTTCCCCTCATAAATGACTCATATTTCTTAAGAAAACAATTATGTTAAAGAATTGTACTTTTGTGAGGGGTTGGGGGAGAGGCAGGAAAGCAATGCATTAAAAACAAAAAAACCAACAATAATGATAAGCTTGGAAAAATCGAGGAAAAACTTTGGCTAAGATACAGAAGCTGCCATTGGATGAAAGCACCCAAGATTAGGATGAATCCAATCAATATTTCCAATTATCTTCTCATTAAATTTGATTGGCTCATTAGGGAATTGGAGGGAAAAAAATCATTAACCAACTCAACTCCAAGTGATAAAGTGTACCTAATTATATATTTACAGAATGAAGTGGCTATAACTTTTTACTGATTTTCACAATCAGTAAGTTGATAAATATCTATCATTGTAATGACTAGTTTCTTTTATTTACTTTACATATTTTTATTATCATTCCTTGAAGTTCTCGAATAGTTAACATCACATAATGTTTTAGTTTAATATATCTTCTTTCTTTGGGTATAGGGATAATAAGCCTTTACCGAAAGTGATTCAGTTTTGCCAATATAATTATTGTTATGCAAATTATAGTTACATGTAGATAAAAGTCTGTTAGTCCATTAGTTCTTTTAGGTCTGCTCATGAGAAACAACAGTTTTTCCCTCCAACTTTTTACGTTTTTGTTGATTTTTTTTTTTTTTTTTTTTTACTGTCACTTTCTGATTATTCATCTTTGGGATCATCCACTGATGCCTTAAGTACAAAATAGGAATTTAGGTTTTTTTCCCCTTCATTCTTTCCCTTTAAAATAAATATAACTCTCTTCTCTGGCAGCCTTCCAGTCTGCCATCCTGTCACTATGGATGTATTAGAATTTTGATTAGATTAGAATTCAGTATTTACATTATTCTTGTTTTTTATTTTAATTTTTTTTTTTTTACTATTTATATGAATCTCTGGTGCTGAATGATGTGGTATACTATGAGTGTTTCCCCTCCCTGTTCAACTGTTGATTTTTGTGGAATTAACATTGACTCCCCATTGTTTATTTCTATTATTAATTCAAGGCCACGCTGCATTTCTGAATATATCTTTATTCTGTGCTTAACTACCTTTTTGCTAGATGTAGAGTTCTTGTTTGGAAAATGTTTCATTAGAATTTCAATGGTATTGCTCCATTGTCTAGTTTTCATTGCTTCTATTAAGACTTTCATTTTCAGGGTTCTAAAATTTTCTGTGGAAACAAACAAATAACAGAGGTTCAGCTTTAATTTCATTGGATAACCTTTTTAATCTGCACTCATGTTCTTCCATTTCTACCCTCTCTTTGGTAATGTAATAGCTGCATGGAGACATAATAAAATTCCCTTTTTGAAGTAGACTGTTCAGCTGTTATTAGTGTGTTCACAGAGATGTGGAATCATCGCCACTGTAGAATTTTAAAACATTTCCTCACCCTATAAAGCTGCCCCATATCCATTAACAGTCATTTCAGATTTACCACTCTCCCTTGTTCCTAATAAGCACTAATTACTTCATGTCTCTTTATGATTTACCTGTACGTTTCATATAGATGGAATTCTATTAATGTCTGACCTTTCAGGACTGGCTTCTTTCACTTAGCATAATGCTTTTGAAATTCACCTATGTTGTAGCATGGTGCAGTGCTGATTTCTTTCTCTCTCTCTTTCTTTCTTTCTTTCTTTCTTTCTTTCTTTCTTTCTTTCTTTCTTTCTTTCTTTCTTTCCATTGTTTTTTCTTTCTTTTTCAGTACTTGAGGCCTTTGTTCTGAGCTATAATCTGAGCATCTTCAAAACTTATTCTGAGGCAGTATCTCGCTAGGTTGCTATGTTCTGCATGCTGGGCTTAAACCTGTGATCCTGCTTCCTCAGCCTTTTAGAGTGTGTTGGGATTACATGTGTGTGCTGACGTCCTTGGCTAGTATTATTTTTTAAGGCTGGATAATATTCCCTGTGTGGTTACAGTGTGTTTATCCATTTATCTTTTAATGTACATTTAGGGTTTCTTCTCCCCACACTGGTTAGTGTGAATAGTGCTGGTATGAACACTGTATGTACACATTGTATGTTTTTTCAGTGTCCGTCTTCAATTCCTTTGGGCATTACATAGGCATTCAATTTCTGAATCCTAATCCTGTCTTTAGCTCTTTGAGGACTGTTTTCCAAAGCAGACACAGCATTTTACCACCTGAGCAGCACCATGTAGATGTTCATCTTTCCACACTCATGCCAGCACCTCTGATTGTCATCTTTATTATGGCATATATTGCATGGTCCATGATTGTCATTTTATTTGCATTTTTCTAGTGATGAATAATATTGAGCATCTTTTAGGGTGCCTATCTTTTTCTGTTTAAGAAATTATCTGAAATTATTTTGTTGTAACTTTCTTTCTTCATCTTGTCTTGTCTCTGTTTTCTGGATCTTCTTTCATTTTATATTTTACCTTTGGGTTTACCTTGTATTTCTTCTTTTTTCTATAATTTCCTTCCCTTTTTATTTTGCCTTTAGCTTAAAGTTAAGGAGCATTTTCTTACTCTGTTGAAATTTTTAAATTTAAATTTTTAAAATGCTATTTCCAAGATAATTTTTCTCAGAATATTACATGTATAATATCTCCTTTGGTGTTTTATAATTGCATTATTTTTTATTTTACTGAAAATACTAGTGTCTTTTTGAAAATTAACTACTAGTAAAACTCTGTTTTATTTTTTCCCTTTTAGTTTGTCTCTGTTTTTCATATTAGTGTCTCTAATCAGATGGCTGGTGTTGAAACAACCTAAGTGAGGCCTTGGCTCAAGTGTTTGGGTACCTGATTCCCCCTGAACTTCAGAGGAGAAACTCATCCATTTTGTTGAGTAACCTTAAGGGTGTGTCCCTCTTTCCTGCAGTGCTGAGATTTTTTTGCGAATGCTCTTCTCCTCCCGTTGCAGGTTAGCTGTCGTTCTTCTGGAAGCTGAGCGAGGATAAGGCCCCACTGAATTCCTGTTTCAGGATGATAACTCTGGCTTTGACTGGTCACCTTTCTCAGTTTAGACAGCTCTGTGTTTGGAAAGGGCATAATCTGCGTAGCAGGGTTGGGAAGGAAATCTAAGGGCTGAACAGCTACTGAAAAGACTTTTAACCAGATTTCGATATCTTAGGCTTCCATATGCAGACCTGGTGTTTATTCCTACTTCCTGGTCCCACCAATTCTGTGTTAAAATGTTTGTTCTGTATGTTTCTAGACTTCATTCATTGCCAGGTTGGTATTTGTTTCTGCTTTGCTATGATGATCTTACTACTGTTTGTTTAAAGCACCTGAAGTTTGTTATGTAGCAACGTGGCAGATACAAAGTAAGTGTGTATGTTCAGTTTGCCATTTTTATGTTGGAATCCCACCCATTCCTAATAAATTTAAATACGAACAAATGCTTAAGCCTGTTACTGTGTAAGCCACTGTGTAATTAGCTAATTTTTTCATCTTCATGTTGTGAAGCATTTAAGTTATTGCTGCTTATCAATTATCAGTATTCATCAAATATGACAAGTGGGAGTGAAGATATTTGAAAGTACTGTTATTAAATTACTGTCCCATCATTAAAACTTCGGGAATACAAATAGGGTCTGGTGCCTTCTTAAGATATACTGCTCAGCTTCCATGGGTGATTTATTCCTTTCTCTCTGGCACGTATAACCTCATTCTAAACCCTCAGCAGATGTTCCTGCTCCATTTCTGTTTCATAATTCAGGAAGAAGAAAAACTAATTTGTCATGGCAGCTATTTTCAAAGTAAGAATTTTCCATCTTTTTGGTTATTCATTTTTTTTTCTTGACTATGTGATCTTTGTTTTCTGTGTTAGCTTATGGTAGGAACATTTGGAAGATTACATTTATTCTCTTCACTCTCCTTTCTGTTTCACTACCATTTATAATAAATATGATCAGAGGATGCAGTAAGGAAAGATAAAATGTGAGGCATTCCAGTTAGAATTTTAGGAAATGTATTCAGGAAAGTTACCTGATTCATCAGGAGGATCACTGAAAGTTCCAGGTCAGCCTGTGATACCTGTGAGTTCAAGGTAAATCTCAATTATACAGCAAGACCCTGTCTAAAAAAAAAAGAAAAGAAAGAAAGAAAACAAACAAAAACCCAAAAATTCAATATAAGATGTGAGAGGAGTCTGGCTGCTACAATCTGTCACCCCCTTGGTCGCCAAGGTAGATCTGGCAGATCTGTGTGTCTGGGTAGGTGTCACCTTCCTTCCTCAGTGATCCATGTGCGACTCTCTCAAAGCCGTACACTCCATCCAAGAGGACGACCACCACTGATAGAAGAGGACCAAAACTTCAGTACCGTGTAATATTCTTATTTGTGTGTGTAATATTCTTATGTTCTTTTTTTTTTACTGTTGTCAAATATATATACATTTAAAAATATTTTTGTACATATACATGTATTGCCTTGGGCAAAATCCTTCTGAAATTGTTACCACTGGGTTAAATGATATGAACAAGGTGATAAATGTTTTAATTTATTTAAGAAGTAGAAGAATATATTGGCATTTATTTGATTGCCATTTTCCCCCACAGTCTTTAGTAGTCTCCTAAATACTGAAATTTTTTTTGTCATTATACATTTTGCAATCCTTCACTCATTATGAGTTTGCAAATCATATTGGTTTTCAAATAATATGCCAAAAATATCAGAGAAAAAATGAACAAAGTATAGTTGTTGAATGTTCTCCTTTTGCTGAAATGCTTTAGAATTATTTTTAAGATTAAAAATTACATGTGCCTTTAGCTCATTACAGCACAGTTGATTGAGTTTTCATACTTAGTCTGACCAGCACCCACACAGTTATTCTTGCTGATTAGACCCAAGCATGTGGCTCTTCTGTCCATCCTTGTAAACTGAAAAAGTTATTCCAGCTTCTGTATTTCCTGTGTCTTCCTTCCCTGTTCTTAGTGTCTCTTCTCTCTTGATTGTGACTCCTTTCATTCATGTTGCTCTCACTCTGTAATTTTAGGATCATCCATATTTCTAGAGAGTAGCTTCAGAAGGTGTTTTCAGAGTCAGATATTACTGAGAGCTTTTTCAGTTCCTTTTTCTTTTCTCTTTCATCTTGAATTTGAGTCCAAAAAGTTCATGTGGCCCACTTTTACCATATATAACATATAATATTTATTGTATATATATTAATATATATAATACATAAAATATATATATATATATATATATATATATATATATATATATATAATTTTTGGGGAGGCAGTTGTTGGTATAGTATTAAAGAAGGTGATAGTTGTGAGAGCATTTATTATAATAATATTTATGTATTCGGCTATGAAGAATAGAGCAAAAGGATCTGTAGTGTATTCTACGATAAATCCTGATACCAGTTCTGATTCACCTTCTGTTAGATCAAATGGGGCTCGACTGGTTTCTGCTAAGGTTGAGATAAATCATATTATTGTGAGAGGCCCTGTGGAGAGAAACAACTAGGTGTTTTTTTGAGTCTCTTATCAAGTTAACTAGTGAAAATGATATTTATTTAGGAATAAAACTGAGAAGAAAATGATTGCTAGGGTGACTTTGTAGGAGATGGCTTGGGCTACTGCTTGGAGTGCTCTAGTTAGCATATATTTGGAGTTAGATGCTCATCCTGACCATAAGATGGCATGTATGACAAGGCTTGATGTTGCTAGGATAAATAAGACTCCTAGGTTTATGTTGATTAATGGATATGGTTATAGGGTTGGACTTCATATTGATAGAGATAGTATAAGGGTTAGGGTTGGGGCTATATTCAAATTCTTGATGAAGTTGGATAATCAGAACATTCCATTCTTTACATTCATTAACTTCTTATTTTTTCTTCAAAGGAATCTAGCTGGTTTTTAAATCACACAAATCAATCTCTTTTTAAAGCAGTGATGTAGACTGCTTCAGGAGAGTACATTGTACACAGTCTTCAAATGCTGAAACAGTTTGTTTCTATAGATTTATCATTTCAGAAAGTCTCCTTTGTTTCTTCTAAAAAATTTCCATGAATTTCTTGAACTGCCCCAAGACTGTACAATTGAATTTAACTTTAACTAATAAAATTGTTTTACCTAAAAATTTTATAAGAACGTAAATAAATGTCAGTAAACGTATTACATATTTTGGTTTAAGGATTAGCTCCCGCAATATTGAAAATATTTCAGAAACAAACTATTGGGACATGGATATCTGCTTCCGTTGAATCAGAGAATGACTTGCAGCAGTCTCACTGCCTTGGCAGAGTAGCCAGTCTGTCTCCCTATGATGTCATTACAAGAAGACAGATAGTAATTTTTTTTTTCTTTTAATGGAAGAAATTTTTCAGGTTGCTGGTTTTACATGACGGGAATGGGGTTGGAAATGCTTCATGATCCAGTTCCCAGCCCCAGGCTGCTCATGTATTTTTGGATTCAGAAATGACAGCTGAAACCATTTAGGCAGAACTATGGGATAGCCACATACAGGTTTATTATTACCAAAAGGGAGGAGAATACTTTATATGATTAAAAAGGAACAGATAATTTAATTAGGAGGAAACTGTACATTGTGATTGTTATGAAAGGATTTTTATGTAGCATAAATTATTTTGTGTGTTAACTACACTTACCCTATTCCTAAGGGAATATGTATGTGGTTTAGTAGAGGAATTTCAAGCATATTTCCTATGTGAATTTAAACCAGGCAAAACTAAAATAATGCAGAAATAAGCTTTGTAAATGTAAGAAAGGCCTGTGCAGTAATAAAAAATTTTGAGAGTAGCATATCTTGGTGTGATGATAAAATAGATTGAAAAGCCATATTGTTTTACTGCCTTGTGATACAATTTGGAGCAAAATAAACTCATTATAAGTTCGTGCTGTTCTTCAGAGGGAAGAGATAGACTTTTATACTTTCTCTTTTTAAACAAAGGTCTTGTTTTTGTAGTTAAGTATAATGGAGAATTTTAATGCATTTGCAGAAAAACTAAGAAAAATTTGATTGAATGCTTACAAAATATGTATGTATGCATTTATTTATTTAGTGGTACTAGGAATTGAACCCAGGGTCTTCCTTCTGAGGTGCATCCCCAGCCCTTTATTTTTTTCAGACAGGATCAATAAATTCACTGAGTTATTTGGATGGGGCTCAAACTTGTTATCTTTGTACCTCAGCCTCCTAGAATCCCATGATTATAGGTGTGTGCCACCATAATTTGATTTGTGCTTTTATATTTTAGCCACTATCATGAAAATGGACCCCTCTGATAAACACACATATAGATTTCCTTAATTAAACATTCTTAATGCCTGTGAATTTATTTTAAAGTATAAGTTGCCTAACATTTCTTTTTATCTTTTCATATTTTTCTCATATTTTGGAATTCAACATTGTAATTTCATCAATTAAAATTTGGAAGTGAAATAAATGAATTTAACTGGGGGAAAATACAATTTCAAAAACAATTTAAATCTGTGGACTACATGTAAGAGCAATTTGAACCTAACTACTCAATAAAGTGTTAATTCTTACAGTAATGTGGGCTGATTAAAATGGAGATTATACCTGGAGGAAATGGCAGTGATTGCTGTAAAATAAAGGAGGCTGGACTTCTACAGGTTTTCTTCCGTTCCCTCTAGCAGTCACAGTTCCCCTGTGAATTCATGCGACCCAACCCTAATGAACTATAGGTGAAACAGACTAGGAACTGTAAGGATCGTACATTCTTCCAAAGTTCATAGCACCCCTCAGGTGTGGTGTTACAGTGCAGACGTGTATGTGCCGTGTTTCTGACGTGGTGCAGTGCTGATGAAGGGGAGCTTAGCAAGTGGTGGAGCACCTCAGCCACACTGTACCAAACGTCATATGTTTGGACCCCTGGGATATCACAGAGTGGAAAAAGTTGCCCTTTCTCTTCAGAAAACTGTACATTTCTTGCTATGTTCTCTTATCATCAAGAGTATTGCTTAGAGGCTGCTCTGATGGATCATTCACCTGGATGAGGTTGGGATATCTAGAATCAAATTGTACATGTGATAAATGGGTCTCTTGAATCGGAGATCAGTGGGAAAGAAGGGCTGTATATATTTTGCTTCCAACTTGCATATTTTATCAGCTAGTTCTTAACACAGCATTTTTAAATCCTGTATTTCCGCTTAATGTTTTGTTTGGTAAATCACATTTCATTTATCTCACAGTAAAAATATAACTGTACTTTGTTGTTGAAATGTAAAATAAAACCACCCATTAAGAATAAGAAATCTAGAATTATTTTTCTCTTATGTAATCTTTTCATATTCTTATGCATATGTAACAGATTTTCATTTTGTTTCTTGATTTTTTTTAAAGTTTTATAAAAGCTACACCAACCTTGACTATATTGACTCTATCAAATGAAAGTTAAATGGAACAATAATAAATGTGCTTAACATAACTTCAAAATGAGAATTTCTGTTCCTTATCGCCAGAGGAAAACTTTCATATTTTTAGTCTAGAAGTTTAAAAATGTGTTGTGTTATTTTCCATCTCATATTTTGGCAGTGCTTCTAAAGTATCAGAATTGGTTGACAAATATTGTGAATATCAGACTTAATATTGTAAGAGAATAGAAACAAATACACAAGTTTTTTGAAGGGGATTTACATGTTTGATGAGAAAAGCCAAGTCTGAAAGCCAAGGCTAATTAATGGAAAAGCTGACTTACTATGAAGAATTTCACCTCTTTTGAATAGGAAGGAGGAGGTTTGATTATTTGAAGGATCAGCAATTGGAAAACTTCACATCGTAAATAAAAGGTTAGATAAAGATATATAAATACATATATACTGATTGGTGAAGTCTCCTTAACAATTGGTACATACTTCTTTCTTCCCTGAAAGATGGGCAGAATTTCTGTATCCAAGAGGTTGTCTGCATTTCAGGTAGTCGTCTTTCAGGTGGTTTTATGTGGAGGTGTATTTTTGTTTTCCTCTGACTGATGCTTTTATATTTTAACCACTGTCATGAAAATGAACCCCTCTGGTGCACACACACATGCAGATTTCCTTAATTAAACACTCTTCAGATTCAAAATGAGTAAGGAGTAGATACTGGAGAATATCAAAGTGAAGTATCATAGTTCATCTCTACCCACCTTTTCATTCTGTCCTGTCTGCTTCACCCCATCTCTCTGTCTCTGTCTCTGTCTCTGTCTCTGTCTCTGTCTCTCCCTCTCCGCTCTGTTAAAAAGCTATTCTCGCGAAGGCCTGTTTTAAAGTTGACATGATACATATGGTTTATCTTTGTAGTTTTCTTTAATCTCTTTTTCTTTTAAACTTATGGCTGCGTGCTACCTGTGGCTAATGTTGGTCACTGTAGTTCTCAGGCCTGTGTAAGATTGCTGTTGATAACCCAGGCATGGTGGTACACATCTATAATCCCAGCACTGAGGCAGAAGGACCATCATGAGTTCCAAGCCACCCTGGGTTGCATAGTGAGTTCGAGGTCAACCTTAACTTGCATAGTGAGTCTCTGTCTAAAAGAAAAAGAAAAACAACAACCAAAAAAGATTGACGTTGACTAAGACTATTGTGCAACCGTGCTTATGATTAAAAATTCTTTTTGAATTTCTGTGGTCTTCCCTTTCCACCAAAAACAGATTTTTAAAAATTCGTTACTATAGAGGATCACGTTAATAGATGTTTTGAATGTTGAACTAGTTTTTCATTCCCGGGGCTAATTCCAATTGTTCTAGATATATTAGTCTGTGAACTCAACACTGGGCTTCAGTACCTAGTATCATTATTCTTAGAATTTGACATCTGTAATCATAAAGATTTTGGCTTAGTTGTTCCTGTTCTTCCCTTTGCCTGTATAGGCTTTGAAATTGTAGCCTTAGTGATGAACCGGAAGCATCTCACTTTTTGCTATGTCTTGGAGTAATTTGTATAATTTACTTGAAGGTTTGTAGAATTTTCCATTAAAATCATTTAACTTTAGTTCCTTTTAGGTGTAGCTCCTCAATTCTTATTTCACAGGGGATCAAATTTAGTAATTTAATTTACTAAATTAGTAAATTACTAAGTTTAGTAATTTAATTTTATCAGCTCTAAAGATGTGTTTAAAATTCTGGTTTAGCTGATAGTCCTACATTTGTAGTATGTATTTTAAATCTCAACATTTTTAGTTGTTTTTCTCATTCCTAATGTTGATTGCATTTTGGCCAAACCTCCCACTCTAAAACAAACAAACAAACAAACAAACAACATTTTGCAAAGGCTTGTTTCATTAATTTTTTCAAACAAGTTTCTTGTTTAAATTGTCAGTTTCTTACTTTCTATGCAATTAATTTCTGCTATTAACTGTATGCATTCCTTTTATTTTCTTTGGCAGTACTTGCCATTAGATATTATCTAGCTTCACTTTGTTTCTAGTTTGTTTCTTTATAGTCATTTCTATAGGAAAGTGCATTTTAGATGTCTAGATTTCTTGTTACTAGTTCTCATTACTTTCTATCACTTTGAAATGTTACTCTTATTATCAATCACTTAGAAATATTGTCATTTTAAAGTTTTTTAATTCCTAAGAAAAGATTCCTTTTTTCACTCTACTGTTCTCATTTCTTCCCTTCAACTACTTTTCTTCCTTAAAACACCATTGATTTGAAGAAACATTATTTTATGTACTATAGTGCTAAGAAAAATAGACTCAGTTAAGCTATGATTAAGTGTTTACTTGTCAGTCAGAATTGTTATTTTATGCTTATTGGAAGGAGCCTGTAATTTTTAATTCTAGCATTAAAAAATTTGCCTGATAGTTCAACAAATGATTTCCTGATAACAATTAGAGCTTATCTTTCCATGTTTTTTGCTTACATGACATGGCTGTTGAGTTGCTTGTTGATGAGTTCTGATGATAGAATAAGCTAAATAGCAGTGGCAGGCGTATTCCAACTGCTGCCCAATAACAAATGAATGTTATTATTTCTTTACTGCAGTTGAAAATTATAGAACATGAAGTACTTTGATGTTCATTTTATTCAAATGTATGGAAAGAATGCAATATGATTTCTGCTTTCTGGAATTTTTTGAGATTTTTTTTTCTTTTTGCCTTTATTTTTATATGTGGCATGAATTTCTTGGTTAAAAATAAAAGTGCTGTTTAATTGTATTCCTCATTGTTTTTATAGCCTTACTTTTTGCTAATCCCATTAGTTAGTTTTTGAAAAATGCTATAAACTCTTTGAGATTTTGTAAATTTTTCATTTTCATGCTTAGCATTTATCAATTTTTGCTTTACAATGATGTGCTCTATTGTCAGGTTACATGCATGTTGAATATACATTTCTTGAACTCTATTATTCCTTATTTTGCAGTGATATATCTAACTCCTTTTTATTGATATGTATGGATATGCATAACAAAATGTAAACAACTATGTAATATAAAATAAATATATAATTAAAATATATAAAATCTTTATTTTCATATTTTTGGGGTTTTGAGTATTGCTTTTAGTTTATATTTAGGAAGTAGTATGTATGAGATTTTATTTTGTAAGTTGAGATTGTATGTTTTTAGTAAGAATTTTAACATATGAAATGTATATTATTAAGTTTCTTTTCAGTTGCCATAGTGAAATACGTAGGCAGGGTACTAAGAGAAGAGGTTTATTAAGCTTATAGTTTTGGAGGCGCAAAGTATAGATAGCATAGTGCTGAATGTGGTGAACACCCCCACCAGAGCGTCGTAGTGTTTGGGTGTGTGAGAGGAGGGGATTAAACGTTGAGACAGGAAGCTGGGGAGTGGTTCAGAGGCTTAGGCACACTCTTCTGAAACAACTTCCTCTCTGGATAATGCCATTCTCGTGTCACACTGTAGCTGCCTAATCCCTTCCACTGGCCTTGCCTCTCAATCTTTCTACCAGTTCAACACTATGTACTGGGGACCAACCAGCCTTTCAGCATGTGAAATTTGGGGGACACACTTAAGTCACATCCAGACCATAGCAGTGGCAAGTGGTAGCATTGGGTGTGCTTTCTGTTTGCCATTTGGTTGGCTGTGTACAAAGCACTGAGCAAATTAAGTATCATTCTTGTCTTCATGAATGTTACTAGATAATGGCAGTATTTTAAGTGATACTTTACATATAATTTTTGTAAGTAAATAGTATAGTCTCACGTACTATTTTATTTGTTTAAAAAAAAAAAGTTCTCTGACAGCATTATCTTATTTGAAAGGATGGGGAAGTAAGTAACACAAAGTTATAGAATGACAATTTGGGAACCAAAATTTACTTCTCAATTGTGAAATGTATGAATTAAAACTTTTAGTTATGAAAAACTCGATTGAAACCACTATGATTATATATTAGAATTTGGTTTCATTTTTAATGAGCTGCCCTATATGAAAAACTTTCTATCTCTCTGTCCTTCTTCTCTATGTGTAATACTCTGCCTGGACCACAGAGTCAGCAATTTCGAAGTCAAACAGAATTTCCACCCTCGTTGATTTAGAAGTTAAACACGTTTGGTGTGGTCCGAGACAATGCTGATTTTACCTTATCTACTAACACATCCTTTGTTTTGTTTGGCTTTGTCAAGAAACAGCAGAGAGACCCTATGGTGGTCTAAAGATTTGAGAAAGGCTTCTGGATGAAGTTATTTCTAAGTAAGATATGATAGAAGATGAGAAAAGTTAGCCAATTTGAGGACAAAAACAAACGAAACCTTACACAGTTTTCTTCTTAAAATAACACACAAGTATGTTACCATAGTCAGTGGCATGTCTGTTATTTTCCTGTGAGCATCTATCTACTCTAGTCTCTGTGTTGTTAGTGACTAGTCTGGTGCCATGGACTGAGGAGGTATAGGGTGAATGAATGAATGAAGGCTGAGTTCTGCCTGCATCCTTCGTGTTTACTGTCTTTCATGCAATAAAAACTCAGTAGCAGACTTTGGTTGTCATATAGGCTATAGCAAGATCCTTCAATGTATTTTAAATTGGTAATTTCTAATAATCCAAACCTGTTAAAGGGGCACAAATACTCATGTTCTTTGTCTTTACAGAATGAGTAGAAAGCTTCAGTCTGAAAATCCTTTAGTAACTTCCTGTAAGAGAGGAAAAATTTGAATATCAGTACCACATGCTTTTTTTTTTCTTCGAGATTCTGTGTAGTTTCCTCTATACAGAGAAAAACATTTAAGAAAAAAAAAACAAAAACTCATTGGCTGGGTACAATGGCCCATGCCTGTCATCTTAGCCAGAGGAAGGCTGAGGATAAGGCCAGCCTGGATAACTGAGTGAGACTTTCTCTCCAAAGAATATAAAAATGGCTGAGGATATTACCTGGGCTGTTCTTTTTGCCATTTATCTGAGTACCTTTTCTTTCTTTATAATTTTGAAAATATTTCTGTTTATTTATAAAATTTGTTTACTCATAAAGTCAGGAATTCTAGAAACCTAAAAATTATTTGTGAATATAGATGTAAACATTTAAAATAAGTCAAATTATTTAACTGTGATAAAAGATTTTGAATATTTTATCTTAAAATACATAATAACTTCATTTACACTTGGAAAATACGTGATAATTAAAGTTGCGATTGGATCGGGTGGATTTTGTGTGTTAACAGAGAGGCACGTGTATTCACTGTGAAAGAAGTTGGTTAGCAAATTATGGACATATATTCCTTTTAGTACACAGATATATTTAACACAAAATCTAGAGATAAAGATGATTCAGTTGTGGTTAAACATGGAAATATGAGAGCATGCAACCACATCCACGAAACAAATCCATCCACTTTCTTGGATTTGCTTTGTTCAGAAGGTAATGGTGACTTTGAAGTAAGAAATATTAATTCATCGTGTTGTAGCCTGAGGGTTATTAATAATTCTCCTTTTTTTCTTCTAGCACACTGATTTATGTCAGTACATGGACAGGCACCCCGGGGGGCTCCATCCAGATAATGTGAAGGTAAGAAAAGAGATTTTGAAGCCCAGATTTATCACTCTTCATGTACATTTTTTTGAGCCTGATATCTCTGCCATATCTTAAATTTTAAAAATATTTCTGTATAAAGAGAACAGTACCAGAATGAACCATAGTCTATACTTCAGTTTACTTGGTGGAAATAGTGTTTCAATATTAGATATGGTTACTGGAAGGTTTTTATTTAGACCTTATCCTATTTTTAGTTCATGGAGAAGCAGCATTTGCCAACAATGAGTGAGTTATAGGGAACCCTACTTTAACCCGAGCTCAGGAGAGGGGCACATAATAGCTGTAGCTTAGAACCCCGTGGCGCAATGCTGTGTCATTTCTCTGTGAAGTGCTAATATAATCCAAAACAGTTAGTGTTGGCTCACCAGGCCTGAGTTTTCTTTTTCTTTTTTCATTGCTTTTTCCTGGTATTGGGGCTAGACAAGTGCTTACCACTGATTTGTCTCCAGCTCCTTAAGTTTTCATTTCTATGTGTATACAAGAAGCAGTTTCACTGTCTACTGCTTTTTCTTTTCTTTTCGTTTCTTTTCTTTTCTTTTTTTTTTCTGTTCTGTTCTGTTCTTTTTTCTTTTCTTTTCTTTTTCTTTTTTTTTTTTAAAACTGAAACTTAATGTGTATATGTCAAAAGAACTACGTTTTTGTAATAGTTAACCTAGCAACCATTTTGGGAAATTTTTGAGAACTTCAAGGTTAAAACTGGAGATTTCTTAGCATTTGTTAGGCAATTTAAAGATACCAAAGGTGTATCAGAAGGCTTTCTGATGTGTTTGCATTTGTAATTCAGATGAGTACATTTCATGATCCCAGAACCAACTGAGTATCATGGATGAGTTGAAGTAAAATTATTTACATTTTGTCTTTTTATTTATACCACTCCTTGAAACATGGTATATTTTTTGTTTTGTATTTTCCTTTGCTTGTATAAGTTTGTTCACACATGTATGTAATTTTCTTTTATAAAAATGTACTTTTAGGGGTCAGAGATTTAGCTCAACTGCATAAGCATCTGCCTAGCAAGTGCCAGGTTGTGAGTTCTATTCCCAGTAACAAAAAAAAAAGTATTATATGACTTTCTTTCTTCACTTAAAATGTATCATGGATAGTCTTTAAGTCTGTATTGTACATGACTTCTCAGTCTTTCTAATAACTGTGTTTTTTCTAGTATGAATACACCACAATTTTTGACAGTTACTTATTAAAAATTTTGGGGGTTCTTTACAGGCTGTTGCTATTATAAATGAATAGAGTCAATATTAGTATAAAACCACTATGCTGTTATTTCTCTTGGCTATCTAGTTAATAGATAAGACAGAGGTGTAGTATCTATAGTAGTAAGACTGTGTTTTCCTCTACTCTTGCTTTGATTGGACTCAGTCATTTTAATTTTTGCCATTCTGATAAGAATGGAATGTGTTTTTAATGTTGCCATCTGACTACTGAAGACATTAAGCACTTCTTCATGTTTTCTCACTATTTGTCATTCTGCTTTTCTGAATTGCCTATTCTTACACATTATCCATTTTCTTACATTGTCTAATGTCCTATTTTTCATTTTTCTTAATAAAGTATAGCTGCTTTTTAATATTTGTGACTTTACTAATGAAAGTTTTCTATGATTGGCAGTTTATGTTATACAATTTAAAAATATAGCAACTTTGATCAAAGTTTTGAAAATAAATAATTAATATGATACCTTCTGTTGACTTTTCATGCATCTCTTTTTTGTTGTTTTCAATAATGGATTTTCATTGTTCAGTTTAAGAATTCATAGTATATTTATTATTCATAAAAATGCATTTCCTGTTTACAGATAAAAATAGTTTTATTAATTTAGTCTACATTAAACGAACTTGCTCTTTTTTTGTGACATGGGCATTTGCGCATTCACAGCTATGAAATTCCCTCTTAGGCCTGCTTTCATTGTTTCCCATAAGTTCTGCCATCCATGGCATCGTTTCACATAAGTTTCACAATGCACTGGTATTGTCCTTTAATTCTTTTTTGGTCCTGTAATTTAAGAACTGCCTTATGTCTTCCTTGTTTTCTTTTATAACCATTGATTGTTCAAGGGGGCACGGTTTAATGTCTGTATATTTGCTTTCTTTCCATGGTTTTTTTGCCATTGATTTCAAGTTTAATTGTCCTGTGATCTAGTAATATCATTGTACAATTTTGATTCTTTTCATTTACTTAAGAATGTTTTATGGGCTACTCTGTGGTCTGTTTTGAAGAAAGCTCTATATCCTGCTGAGAATGTGTGTTTCATTGCTGGATGCAACATTATATAGATTTCTGTTACAGTAAGTCCATTTGTTTGAAGGTTTTGTTCAATTTTGATACTTCTTTGCTGATTTTTTTTGTCTCTTTGGTCTACTTGTGACAGTGGGATAGGGAAGTTCCCTACTATAATTGTATTTATGTTTACTTGATCTTTTATTTCTAGTAGTACTAGTTTGGAGTACCATTGTTGGTGCATATTTGTTAATAATTGTTTTGTCGGGGTTAGAGATTTAGCTCAGTGGCTCAAGTGCTTGCCTGCTAAGCATGAGGTCCTGAGTTCAATCCCTGGTACCCACCTCCCAAATTGTTTTCTCTTATGGTTGTATTGTTCTCTTAATGAATATGTAGTGACCTTACCTTTTCCAATTGGTTTTGGTTTGAAGTCTGCTTTATCTGATAATAGGATAGCTACCCTTGCTTATTTTCACATTCCCATCCAAGGAACACTGTTTTCCATCCTTGTACTAAATTAAAATCAAAATGGGATCAATGAACTAAATGTGAAAACAGAAAACACTTAATCCGGAAGATAAAATAGGTAAAACTGTTGAATTCATAGCCTAGGCAAACACTTTCTTCACAAAATCTCAATATATAACAAATAGTACAACTCTTCCAATCATGGTCTCTTGATTGAGAAATAGATACCATTCACATTGTGAATTATTAGTGAAAGGTATTATTCTTTTTTTTATTTAAAGAAAAAAATTTGAAACAGAAAGAGAGTAGAAATAAAATAAAATTTCAAAAACAAAACAAAACAAAAACCCAAAAATAGTAACCAGTAAGAAATCACTAGTTGATAATTATGTATTTTCCTCTTAGGAGTAGTTGTTCAAGTTACAAAAGTAAAGCCTACAAAGTGGACATCCAAACAGTGAGACTGCAATCAGCTCTGTTCATCTATCCAACAAAAACTTAGTAATATGGTTATCAATCCTACACACTTAAACATACATGCAGTACACCCTTTAGAATGCTCTTTTCCTCTCTTTCTTTACAATAACTATAATCCATTCTCATAAACTACTTAGAAGTTCTGCACATGTATATGTCTCTACATACATACCTAGCCTTTCTGTATTAGAGGGAGAAACAAATCAAAACAAGTCAACAATACAAATTCCTAGAGAAACACGAAATGAAAAGGACATATAAAACCACAATACTAGGTGATCTATAGTAGTTACTATGATGTCTCTTGTTTTCAATAAAATTGTCTATATCATCAGACATAGTATAATTAAACTTAGCATTGCATTACACTATTAATAAAATCTAAACATTGGAGACATTATAGGACTTCAAAGGCAGTTAATAATCAAACCAGAATGGGTATCCTATTGAATCTTTTCATCTTCAGAGTAGTTGCCTCTAGTCTCAGACTTGATACTTTCAAGCATACCAGATTCAAATAAAATCAGTCAAGATAAAACAGTGATATAACCAATCTTCTCTGTTTTATCTCTGCCATGCTATTTTTCTATTGTTATTTGTTTACTTTTCTCCTTCATTCCACTATCTGCCCTTTTCTTTGAGGCCTTTCTGCCATTATTCCTGGAACCCTGGTGGTTTTCCTCTCTCGCTCTAGAATGTCCTTCAGTATTCTTTGCAGAGTTGGATTGGTGGTCACAAACTCCCCAGTTCCTCTTTGTCATGGAAATAGCTTGTCTCTCCATTAATTTTGAGAGACAGTTTTGCAGGATACATCATTCTTGGTTGGAGGTTATTTTCTTTTAGGGCTTTGAATATTTTGCTCCAAGCTCTTTTTGATTTGATGGTTTGCATCGAGAAGTCCTCTGTGATTTTGATGAGTTTTCCTTTATAGGTAATCTGTTTCTTTTCTCTGACCGCTTTTAATATTCTGTTCTTGTGATGGATTTCTGGGATCCTGATTATTATATGTCTGGGTGTAGATTTGTTTTGGTTGTAGCTGGCTGGAATTCTGTATGCCTCATTTATCTGAACTTCACTTCTATTACCTATGTTTGGGAAGTTTTCCTTAATTATTTCTGTGAATATACTTTTTATTTCATTTGTATTTGTTGCTGCATCTTCATTCACATATTTTATTCTTAGGTTATAAATCCTCTTGTCATCTTCTAGCCTTTGTATTGTTGCTTCCTGGTTCCTTGTTACTTTTAAGAGATCCTTCCTTTCGTGATCATACGTTACAAATCTATCTTCAAGTTTTGAAAATTTGTCTTTAGTTTCTGTTAAAAGGTTTTGCCAGCTTTCAATGGAGTTTTTAATTTCCTGATATTCTCTTTGGATCTGTTTCATGTATTCTAGATTTTTTTTATATTCTTCATCAAAGGCTTCTCTCCTTTCCTTCATCAAAGACTTTTTCTTCTTTCTGTGTTCCTCCATTCTTTCATTTGTGTCTACTTGAGGATTACCCATGATTTCTTTTATTAATCTTCTTATATCTTGCTTTACCTGAGTTAGAATTTCAGATTTAAATTCGTCGATGAGGTCATGGAAGTATTTCTTTATTTTCGATGAGGCTGTGTCTGATATTATAGGTTTGCTGCCATCAACCTCCTCTGCATTTACCTCTACTGGACTCACTTTCCCTGATTTGGTAGTCGGAGGCCTTTTGCTGTTTCTCTGTCTTATCATGTGTCCAGCCCTGTTCAGATAGGTGGGTGGTGGAGGTCTCCAGGCCTTTCAGTTGCTTACAGTTTTTCTGCAGTGCACTGGCTAGGGAAGTGCCCTGCCTCCCAGTCCAATGCAGATCTGTGAGGTGCACGCTGTGAGCCGGCCCCTCCCCCTAAGTCAGTCAACCAGTGGATGCTTCAGCAAGTTTGTGTGTTCCCTGGGGATGCCACTGGCTCAGGACAGCCTCATCCCTGGCTATTGGGATTCATCCAGGGGCCTGGCCCAGCACGATCAGATCCCACCAATCTGCTTTGGACCAGGAGCCGTCAACCAACACTGCCTCGGGTTTTGATTCAAGCCAGCTCTACCCAACTCCAAAATATGGTCTAGCCAGTCTTCCAGCTCTTGGGAATCCAGTTCCCGTCACTTACCAAAGTTTATGCAGATCGATTTGCTGTTTCTACTCCTTGCTACAGCACCTCCTCCAGCTGAGGATCTGGAGCTCACCAACCCCTGCTTCCAGCAGGCCGAGATCTCAGCTCGATCGTGAGTCGCCTGACTCTAAGACGTGCCGGTAAAGCGACCGGAGCTTGCCCAGCTCCAGCCCTCCGTCCCCGCTTCTTCTTTCTTTCTTTCTTTCTTTCTTTCTTTCTTTCTTTCTTTCTTTCTTTCTTCCTTTTTTTCTTTTTCCTCAGTTTCTTCAGGTCATGAGAATTCCTCTCCTGTTATCTGGCTTTCTCCATGTCAGATTCCAGCATCTGTTTTTTTTTCAGAGAGGCTCTGTATCGTGCCACCACTCAGTTGGCCGTCCTGGATTCAGTCTCAAAAGGTATTCTTGTCCTTACATTATTTTCCTGTTGCCGACTCCTTTTCATTTCTTTCTTTCTTTCTTTCTTTCTTTCTTTCTTTCTTTCTTTCTTTCTTTCTTTCTTTCTTTCTTTCTTTTTTTTGTTGGTTGACCGAGGATCAAACTCACAACCAAGCACTTGCCAGGTAGGCACTTATGCCACTGAGCTAAATCCCTGGTTCCTTTTCATTTTTTTAACTGCTCAGTTTACCTTTTGTGTTCATTGTCTTAGTCCTTGGTCACTGTTAGTTTCCTCGTGTCCTTCCAGTATATCCTTGACAAATTTTTGGAGTACAAGTTTGGTGCCTGTGGATTTTTTTTTTAAGGTACTCTTTATTATGAAAATATCTTACTTTGCCATCGTTTGAAAAGCCAGTTTTGCAGAATAAATCAGTCTTGCTCGTAAGGTTTTGTTTTTTTTCCAGGACTTCACTCCATGTTCTCTTGGCACTTAAAGTTTGTGATGAAAAGTCTGTGATTTAATGGGTTTACCTTTTTAAGTGATCCATGGCTTTTCTCTCACAGCTTTTAAGATCAGTCTTATGTTTGACTACTGGATTTTGACAATGGTGTGTTGTGGAGAGGTTGTTTTCTGACTATGGTTATTCAGGATTCCTTGTGCACCACTTATTTTTGCATCCAAATCTTTTTCCATATTGGAAAGTTTTGTGCTATTATTTCAGTAAACAGATTTTTAATGCCAATTGTACTGTCTTCTGGTTTTTTAGTAATTCCAATTTGTCACAGTCTTCTTTGCATCATCTAGCAGTTTTTGGAACCATTTTTCATGTTCTTTTGTGCTTTTCAGGTATCTCTCATTAGTCTCCACTAGCAGACCTGTCCCTCTGGATCTGTCTTTGCTTACACTGGTCACATCTGCTGCACACACTTTTGATAGGATTTTTAATCTCCTGAGCTTCTGTTTGGTACCTTTTTATGGACTCTAGTTTTTTTCTGTGTTTGTCATTCATGTTTTCTGTTGTTTTGTTTAGCTCAGCTAGGTGTTCATTAGTGCCCGTTATCTTTTTGAACGTAAATTCTCTGAGCTGGACATTCCCCTTATTGATGTTTGTTATCACCTCTGTTCACCACTCACATAAGCTCACTGTACTGTTTTTGATTTCCTCCTCTTTGCTGTCACATGAATTAGCTTTGAGGAGTTCAAAGTTCTGGGCACCATTTTGTTGGCTTGTGTTTCTATGTATCTTTTGTTGTTGCTGTTTCTTTGTCTAAGCTGAGGCTTGTGAGTTGATTAAAATGGAAAGCTTCATTGCTAGTGTAGAGATATGTTTAGTTAATGTCTGGTTTTCAGTTATGCTTTCTGGGCAGTGGTTGGTCTTTGCTTCTTTCCCAGGATCCAGCAGCTCCATTTATTTGTGAAGGGAGGTTGCAGCGTATTGTCCAATATCTAGTTCCCCAGGATGGGCCACACTATTATTAATGACACAAAGGCAGTTAGGATTTTGGCATCCAGGAAGAAGCAGTAATAAAATAACATCAAAGCCAAACTGAATATTGACATACCCAAAGGACCAATAATGTACCACATTTAACCATAGAAAAGAGATCTGTAATCATAGTTTAATTACTAAGGCAAACCAGATATTCACCAATAGTAAATATGTACTAAATGAAACTATTTTATGTCCACTAATGATAGAACAATATTCAATTATAAGAGCATAGAGTTAACTACCATCTAAAGATTTGTAAATCTTCATAGTTATACTAGCAAAGGTAAAGGGGTAGGGAACCAGAGAATGAAAAAATTGAAACAATTAATGAAAGATGAGGAGGAAGAGAGAAAAAATGAGAGAGGAAATCTGAGTGAAGAGTGAAAAGAAATTTTGTTGGAAAACAATAACAGAAAAGAAAAAAAGAAGTATAAAGAGAAACAGAGAGCAAAATATACGAAGTAAGAGTAAGATAAGGAAGAAAAATGTAAATAGGAAAAAAGAAAAAAGAGAGGGGAAAACTGGAGAAGAAACCCCAAGTTGGCCCAGTGCGTGGTCTGGTTGGTTGGTTAGTGCTTGCTTCTGTAGACCCGCACCACAGAGAAGCAAAATTCAGAGGCGACTTGGAGTTGATGGAGCTCACAGCCAGAGGCGCAGGCAGTGCCCGCTGCCCTGTGGCAGGCCATGCCGAGCTGTGTTCATTTTCCCAAGCAGAATTTGCTCACAACAGGGAGCTCTTGAAAATTGAAAGTATAACAAATTGAACACAATCTAAAATATACAACAACTGGCAAGTATAGAAAAACTAATAGTGGAGTCTGGGAGATTTAACATCTGAGTAAACTTAACAGAAGAGAGGACAGAATTATTAAACTGGTAATTATTAACCTGTGCTTTTTCCAGACTGGAAAAAATTTGAAATTTTGGATTCTGAGGGTTTGTTACTTTATAGAAGAACAGAATGGAATAGTCACTAACGACTGGGAAGGATAAGAGCCAGGAAGACAGAAAGAAATTCATTAAATAGCACTAAAAAAACTTGGAGAAGAACAAACCCTACAAGTTCTTGTGTAACAAATGGAGTAACTGCTGGGCAAAGCAACCCATGGCATATTTCAAAATGACTACAAAGGACAGTACAGAATTCCCAACATATAGAACATTAATGGTTGAAGATGTGGAAATGTTGATTACCTTTATTTGATTAATAGTCATTAAATATGTCTCTTACATTACCATAAAGATATAAATTTTATTTTTGAGGAGTTGTCAGTCAAACTCAGGGCCTTTGCTAAGCCTGTTCTATACCGCAGAGCTATATCCTCAGCTTTACACATGTGTCAAAAAATGAAAAGTTAACAAAAGAAAAACAGGGTCAATTAATTAATTAAAGTGAAAATAATCCAACAGTGATGTTCATTATTTCAGGATTGCAGAAAAATGTGTTCAAATAAAAATCCTGCAAAAAAGAAACATGTTTATTACTCCCCAGGATCAAAAACTGCAAGAGGTTTGAGCCTCTGCAGCAGCGACAGGAGAAAGGAGTCAGCTTGGGGTAACAGCTTAAAAGTTTGGACATAAAATTATTCCCAGTGTATAATTCTATACAGATTATGCAGTGCCAGGGTAAGTAATCATTTCCAGGTTTGCGAGCAGTTGACAATTTTGCTTGCCCGCATTCTTTATCTTGATGCTACTTGAAGGTAAATCAGACATAATGAATAAGCCAAGAAAAAGATGACCAAGTGATCAGTTAACAGAGTTTTACAATAGGAGAGAGGTAGGGAATCCCACAGGGCAGTGATGAAGGGGTTCCAGGGTGCCACACATCAGGCTAGGAAACTAACTCCCCAGACCAGACAGGGCAGAGGTCTCCTGGAGAGATTTTTCTGAGAAGGTAAGATTGTGACATTGAATGTTAATGTGCAGGAGCTGATTTACAAATGAAGGATGAGTTGGCTGTTAAATTAGTGAATAATCCTCCCCTCCCAAACACACAATCACACACACACCTGTGTACTAAATAGAGATAAAAAAGAAATAAAATACCTTAATCATTACTAGCACAAGGAAAACACAATTTTATGCAAGGAAGAAATTTTCATAATAAACTTCATGACTCATCATAAATAGCAATTAAATAGTAAAAATAAATTTAAACATTGAATATTGACATAATTAAAAACAAACCAAACATCTTTAAAGTGATCTTATAGTAGCCAAGGCCATTTCAGGACCAGCACCCTGGAGTTATGGTCCAATTCTGACTCATCATTTCATAGAACATACATGTGAGGGTTTTTGAGATTAAGGAAATCATTAAAGAGCTTTTTGACTCTGTCCAGTGGTCCTTCCCTCACACCACATGATTGATGCTTTAAATTACTATGATTAACTTGATAATTTGTGATTTATAGGCACTAGGTCACATGGGTTTATCATGATTTCCATGTTGAAGCTGACAGTGATACTTTGTGAGTATGGAAAATTAAAAATAGGTGCAGTTTATTAATGCCTTGTGCTTTAGCAGCTGAATTGCAGAATGTGGAAGCAGACAGCCCTTTTACCATGTTGGTTTCTATGGGAGACCACACACCAGATTATGTGTTGGCTTCTCCTCACTGTGTGTCTGCTCAAGTCAAGGCACCCCTCCAGGGTTCCACACCATAGGTGAAATTACTCTTCAAGAAGTCTGATTATGACATGGTGACAGATGTCCCATGGGTTTTTATGTTTGATGTATTAACATATTTTTTTTCACGTGGAGATATTTATTCTCACTTAAATCTATGAATATAAAATGAAGAACATAAGAATCATATTTATTAAGTTAACAGCTGTTCATAATACCATGCTAGATATTAATTAAGAGAAAACCAATTGAGCGAAAATCAGACATTATACTAGTTCTACATAAACTTTAGGAAATGTAAATACCAGGTGAATAAACTATTATATTTTCATTTTAATAACTCTGAAGCTAAACATATGATAGATCACTAAGTGGTCAGAATATAATAAATACTGAATATTATGGTGAGAAAAAAAAGCACAGTGATCAAATTCTCTTGCTTCTAAATTTGCCAGTTTTTACTTTTAGTTTCATTGTAATTTAGCCTGACAATATATAGAAATATTTTCAACATTTATCTGGGATTTTACAACTATACATGTCATGTATAGTTATTACAAAAATATATCAATAAAGGATTAATGAGATTATTTGTGTAAAATTGCAAGCATTACAAAGTATACAATAGAACAATGGAGGGAAAAATATATAACTTCTATTTTAGTGTATAACATTGAATATTTCATATATATATATATATATATATATATATATATTTATTTATTTATTTATTTATTTATTTTTTGGTGACAGGGACTCACTATGTTCCCAGACTGGCCTTGAACCCACTATGTGCCCCAGGGTGGTTTCAAACTCATGACCATCCTTCTGCCTCAGCCTTTTGAGTGCTCAGATTATAGGTGTGTATCACTACATCTAATTTAACATGGACTAATTTTTTGAAAAAATTTTTTGGGGTACCAAGAATTGAACTCACTTGTGCTTGCCTGGCAGGCACTTATGTCACTGAGCTATATCCCCAATCCCTTAACATAGACTACTTAAAGTTAATTTTATTCTAATTTCTAGCAAAATATCTGTGCAAATATTGTTATTTTAATGAAAATTCCTTACAACACTGAATTGGGTTCTGAAAAAGAAGTCAATGCTAACTAAATTTCTAGAATCATTTTGTTGCTTTCAGTGCCTACAGAATGTGTCTGATATCAGTATTGAAATAAATATTCACCATTAACTAATGGTTTGTTTCTAACCATTATATCTATTTTTGACAAATGAGTATTTTTAGCAGTTAATTAGTTGGAGGGCAATTTAAAACCTGAGCCAAAAGCCTGAGGACATTGGCCTTGTTATAAATATTTATAATGATTAAAGGCATTGTCATCAATGTCTAGAACTTCATAATTGGCATGTAGGAAACTAGTTAGGATTTTTTGCGAGAGTCATTTTTCTCCCTTTTATAAGTATTTACATTGAATTATATTTGGGTTGGCTGTCATAGTTGAGTTAAATGCTGAAGGTGCATTACTTTGAAATTTTATAATTCTCAGTGATTTGCAAATTGAGCATTGAATTTTTAAAAAATTACCAGAACAGTTTATATTTCCTCCTTTATTCTTTTTTTGGTGTCGTATGTAAAAATTGATAAGCCTGACAGATAGAAAATTAAGATTCATGAAAAAAGAAAAGATGAATACTGTCTCCAGCTGATATCCACAAATGTACATGTTTGAATCTTATTGACATATTAAGATTGAATCTTCCTGTATTTTTTATAATATACTTCCATTTCTATAGTATCATGACTTTTTTAGAAGGCTTCCTACAAAACCACACTTGCCATTTTTTGGGAATAATTGTGAATAACTGAAGTAATTTTGAATTCTCTTCTAGTTTTTTTTTAAATATCTGATATCCTATTGTCATAAAGTGGACTTTTGTTTTTTATTTTAACAGATAAACTAATAAAATACGAAATTTATTATGGTTGAAAAGTTGCTATTTTTTTCATAGCTCAGAGAACAGGCAGGTGTGTAACAGACAGAATAATGTTATGCCAAATTAAGATAATCTTTTACAGATGGCACTGAGCATTGATTCCTAAGTGAGACTTTCAAATGTTGAGAAAGAAAATCAAATGACACCTGATTTTTTCCATGTTTTTCATTAGCACTCTCATTAGCTCATAATTACTTCTTATCATGCATTACCATGAATATTACAGAACCATCCCTAATTCTGTATTTTAGAAAATATGATTATTTCATGGGGCCATTAAAGTGTTTTTTAAAATTTGACACCCAATTTTGACCACCTGTTCAGGCTTCTTTTGAATATTTACAACTTATTTTCATCATTACAAAATATTTTTCCATGTCTTAAAAAGTGGAGGATGAAGGATAGATAAAAATGAAATTTCAAGTATCAGTTCATACTGTGGTAGACATTTGTGTGTGGGGGCATGTGAATTATTGGGTTAAGTCATGTGGTCAGCATTGAGTTGTTTAGAATATGTCTTTTGTATCCTTGACATCTGTAGATCTGCTTGTTAAAAATTTAGGTCCAACAGAGGAATCAAGGGTGGCTAATTAAGTAATGCGCTTTTCCCCAGAGGTGCTGTAAAACCAAGATTGAAAAGAAACCACCCCAAAGAATGCTGAAACGCAGGCAGTTACTACATGTTTGTTATGTGATGCTTTAACTGTAGGATGGAAGTGCTTGCTTTGGGGATACCCAAATATACCTTAATGGGCTTCAGGCTTCAAGACAGTTGTTCACCTTGCCTTTGTCCAGTCTAAGATCCTGTGTGATACAGCTTTGCATGTGTACTTAGCGGGAGAGACATGACACTTAAGGAGGAAAATCAGCCCATGGAAGGATTATGAACACCATGCAGAATTCTTTGGATTGTATTAGGCAGAGCAAAATCTTACATGACCAGCTACTAGTAGAACTTATAAGTATTTTCTCCTCAAAGTATAAGTTCTTACTACTTCACAACACTTTAAAGAGGAAATAAGAGAGGCTTATTGCTCAGATTAATACAAATTCACAAGTCCTTACATATTCCAATTAATCTGAAACTATTTTTACTATGTGGTATAACTCAGTTAATATCAATGTTGATTTAATGTCTAAAATATTACTTCAGCAGTAAAAACTCTTTAAAGTCTAAATATTTGTTTATTTTCATTACATGAGAAACTAATAGTCCTATACTGGGGAATGTTGCATTCATTCCCAAAGAAAATCCACTGCAAAGAATTGCTGATCCTTGATTTACCAAATTGAATTGCACTCTGTTTCTTTGTAGTTGTAAAAACCACTTACCAGTGAGGTCAGTTATGTAATTTTTTTGGACAGAAACATGACATTGATGGAAGACTATGTTAGAATTCCTGCTCAGCCAGGAATAAGTTTCTAAGTGCAGGCTGAAAACCAAGTCTGTTAAAAGGAAGACTGAGCCCTCCCCATATACAAATCCCAGTGCCTTTTTCTAACCAGGTGTACTTTCATAGAAATTGGAAGAATAAAGATCTTTTTTACAAGCCCATAAATCTTGCAGATCTAGATTACACAGCTTTCAACTTTTGGTCTAAACTGGGCACTCCTATGACTAGAACACGTTGCTGGGTGTGCACTGTGGCTTCAAGGCAGGTGGGTGGTGGAATGGAAGTCTCAGTACTGGGGAATCTTCAGGATCACAGAAGTGGCAAGCAGTTATTTCCTCAAGACCTTGCCATGTACCTGAGTTTTTTTGAAAGCTGTTCCTCTTCAGAAAATTATTGTTGGCAGGAAGAGTGCGTTAGTGTTCTACAAGCTTAGAGGTGTGTGTCAGTTGTTGCATGATTTAGGAATTATGAAACACATCATGTACCGCAATGGAGCAGATAATAAAACAGAGTGGAAAAGTGGCAAAGCAAGATCCCTCTGCTCTTCATTTTCCAAGAACTAGACCTATATGAAGTACATCACACAAAGCACACACGAATGCCCTGGTCCCTTTTTTGAGTACTTGTGTTTTGCACCATCTCAGAAGCCACACTAATACTTCTAAGTATGTTCAAAGCAGTGCATAAGCTACACCATAATGTTGAACTGTTAAATTTATTTCAGTCTTCTTTATATCTCTGCATAAAATTGTTAAGAATTTTATAAAAATTCATGCATCAAATTTCAGTGTTGCTTTGTAAAATGGAAAGTGGGTGTGGATCAGATGCAGTTTTACAAAGTAGGACTTCAGTGTGCAGTGGGTACTATGTTTTGAAACTGTTAAATGGCATGACTCATGATGAATTCTCTTGGATTTTAAAAATTGAAAGCCTAGTACTGCAATAAAACTTATCATGAATATTATAAAATATTTTGATGTGTATTAGATGTTTTAGGGACTTAAAAGTTTCTAATTATTATTAGAAAAATGGATGTATGGATAATTTAATGTTTATGAACCTATCAGTTTTTATATAATATGGTATTAAATCTAGAACATGTTATTTGAAATGTCACGTTTTGTAACCTTGCACTCACAGTGTGTAACTGTGTTATTGAGACAGTGTGCATACTTTTAGAGGAGCAGTACTCTTGATTGTAGTGTCAGAGTAGATACAGATGGATTAATTTATTTATTTTTATTTTATTTACTGTATTTATTCATGTTTTTTGGTACCGGGGATCAAACTCATGCCCTCGCGCTTGCCAGGCAGGCGCTTATGCAGCTGAGCTAAATCCCCAGTCTAAGGATTAATTTATCAATACTTCCCCTTAATCTTATGCATCCCTTCCACCAATTCATTTTATTTCTCTGAATTTTTATTCCAAGAAATTCACAATAGGGAGGATAATAATGTCTACCTGGTAGATGTAAGGATTGAATTCTCTAACAAATATAAAATACTGAGCACATCTGTCATACTCAGCCTTCGATAAATGGTAGATAGTACAGTTAGTTGATTTACATAGGCTTTTTTATTATTCATAAAATTAATGAAATAAATTGACAGTATAAATGGCTAATACAGGCATCTAAAACACTACTTATTTTCAAAGTGAGAAATATGAGATACAGAGATGTTAAACATAGCTATGAGATGGCAGAAAAGCAGAAATCACAGTTGTTGATGTGTTGCGGGGAAGGGCCATTGCTAGTAGCTCTTCTTAGTGGGCTTATTAGTCTACTGTAATCCTTACAAAACCCTGGACAGTCTGTAAAGGAAGTTATTCCTGCCTTGGAAATCTGCAGACATTCTCTGTGTGTCATTTTATATCGAGTGGGACCACATGTATTAAATAACCCATATTTTTCTGATCATTCATAGAACCCATGACTCTAGATATTGAGAAAAAGGCATCTCATCTCATTTCAGACACTGGTGGCAGGCTCTGTTTATAAAGCTTGTTGCTCACTACAAGGGTCAGTGACTCTCTGAGCAATAAATACAGCTGACACTTACGGTATGTGCTGCTTACCAGAGACTTTAAAACTTGGGAGAAAATATCTCATTTTGATACTTTCACTGACCTTAGGGTTTTAGAAGACAATATATGAAGTATTAAGGGATACCTCTAAGAAGTATATGCCATGGCACTGAGTGTGTATGCTGCTTCCTTGGGGTTTTCCCTATACATAGATCTGCTGACCGGTGTCAGTCATCATCACATTGTTGCTTCTGAAGCCATTTTCTCATTGCCATTTTCATTGCAGAAACTGAATGTACTCAAACCAGAATATAAATCTTCAGTGATCATACTGATGGATTTAGAGCAATCTCCTTTTAGAGAAGTGATATATTCAGAGGTAACAAAGTGTTCTTGGGAAGTCCTTATGGTTACTACATTAGAAAGATGGGAAGACAGTTTCAAATATAATGTATCTACTTCAGTGCTTGAGCCTACCTTCTACCATGTTACTTCTTCTCCAGAAGATTTTAAATAGCAAAAACAATTTCAAAATCAAATGTTCATTATATCTTATACCGATTGAGGCTTACAAACTTGAAACCACTTAATAATAAAAATGCCTTGGTTATTTAGATGTATGAACATACTCATCCATTCATTCAGGAAGCACCAGCCTCATTTAAAATAATGAGATGTGATGAAAAGTTCATAGGCCCTGTGTGATTGTTGATTTTGAGTAAGTTTTTGTTCTTTTTACTCTTAGTTTTCTCATTTGTTTAAAAAGAAAAAGAAATTGCAAAGTTATAGATGAAAAGGGTTGTGTAATATAAGTAAAAGTATCAGGAATAGCCTCTAAATTAGACTAAGCTTATAGTTAGTATTAGTCTCTTTTACTTTCTATTCAGTACCTGAAACTCCATTGATGTTTACCAACTTTTAATAGCCACATTGTTTCTCTTTTTCTGTGGAGCCCCGTCTTTGGTGGGGCTTCTTGTTTTCAGTGTCCTCTGGTTTTTCACAAAAGATCAGGTACAGCTTGCTGTGTTATGGCATGGCTTTCCCAAAAATTTAAGTGGGAAAGTCAGATATTGGCTTGCTTTTCTAGAGGAAGACACTCCAAGCATTGAGTACTCCAGACATTTACCGGAGAGCAGTGCGTGGGGCGAGGGTGCTTAGTCAGCCCCACTGGTCCGCTGCTAACAACACCAAAAATAGGGTCTGTGAAATGGCTAATTCTGTAATGACTTCAATGAAGTCTGTCATTATCCCCTTTCTGCCATTATTTTTGTGGTGATGAGCAGTAGTTTTATAGATTTATATATAACTTCTTAACTTTTTCTTGTGAATTTATATTACACCTGTTTGTTTGATCCCCTTAGTATTTACCCTTAGAACAGCAAGAGGTTTATCAGATCATCCTTTCACCTTCTGTGTTTAGTGAATGCTCAATTCGGTTTCCCTAAGATTTTTACATGTAATGAATTCTGTTTTCAGAATGGCAAGTTTCCTGGTTCTTCTCACAGACTGACCTTTCTTTGATGGCAGAATCATTTCTAATACGTTGTTGTCAAATCCTCCCTCCTTTATGGCTTTAGTACACTCATTGGCTTTATGGTGCAGGTCTCGCGAAGTGGTGCTTACCTGTCTGTGTCTCTAGCACACTGTCTTTGCATCCAGAGACCACATCTAATATCTTTCTAGCAGCCTTTCATCCCTCTCATATGACTGTACCTGACTCATGTGGCTTGGCGCTGTGTAAATCTACAGAGAATTAACTCTGGACATTTACTTTTACTTAACTGCCTGGATTGCTCAAAAGCTTAACATTTGTTTTGGGCTTTTCCATGTTTGTGGTTTGTGTGCACTAACAACTGAAGTGTGTGGACAGATTTTTTTCTAATACTAGTTTTCCTAATCACCTTTAGTACAACATCCTATTTGAATAGTTTCTGGATTAGCATGAGGTTTATATATTTTCATTCGTAGAGGTATTAAAAGAAGAGCCCTTTGATAGTTTGACATACCCACTTCTGCCCTTAGCTTCTGAAGAGTCTTATCCTAAGGTTCCATATTTGTGTTATTTTTGAAATCTGTGACCATCCAGATGTCTCTCACTTCAGTTCAGTAACTCCCACTGATGGAGATATAGGAGTTCCAGGTACACACCCAAATGGTTTGTATGATTACAGCCCACAGTCTCTGGGAGGTAGGGTAAATACCACGCATGATAGACCTGTGCAGGGCACGCTGGAGCATGGGGAGACACCTCCCAGAGACACCTCCCAGAGACCTGTAGGGAGTGAGGTGGGGTTGGGGGAGGGGTCAGAAAGGCTGCAGGTTGGTTCAAGTTCTGAGAGGCCACCTAAGTGGCCCGTGGAGTTCAGTGAGCAAAGGAGAAAAAGAGCTTCTCTGGTGGAGCAGAGGTGAGGACAAAGTGCGAAGCTGGACAGCAGCATGCTGTGCGCATAGAGGAGAACCCCAGAACGCAGGGTGATAATGACTGGGTGCGCAGTGGGAACCAGAGCTGGGCCCGGTGGGCTTGGAGGCCACATTTTAACCTGTCAGGTAGAAGAAGCAGCTTCTGTGTCAGCACAGTGCATTGATTTCTGGCCGCAGTTTCCACAGTGGAGGTGGTGAAGGGCATAGTCTTTGTAGTCAAGCTGGGTTTGAGTCCTGGCTCTGCTACTGCACTGCTGTGTGATCTTGAGAAATGAATCAGCTTCCTCCTGTTGAGTGTGGAGACGATAATAGCATCTACCTCATTAAAATGGTTACAGAAGCGAGATGGAACGCTACCCTGAAACACATAGATCAGTAACTGGAGTGTCGGGAGTGTTACGGGCTTCTTAAATTAAAATTCATTGCTGTAGTTAAAGAGACAGCTGAAGTTTCTGATGGTTCCCAGCTATCAGTTAACATCTTGTAGAACGCCAGGCTATTTCTTTTCAGACTGTGTGTATTTTCAAATTGAATTTTATGTGGTCTGTCTGGGCCTGCGCCTGGGCCTGGGCCTGTGCGTGTGCATGTGTACTAAAGCCCTGAAATGAAAAATGGTTTAATTTGCTGACTTTTTCTTCCTTCCTAAAGGAGTGGGTTTTGTTTGTTTGTTTGTTTTGCTTGCTTGTTTTGTGTCTTTAGAAACTGTAAACTAAACTTCTGGGGGCAGTGAGCATTAGAAGTGAGGAATGGGATTAGAAACTGCTTCTGCTGGTGTTGTCTTTCTTCTTCCTGCGTAGAAAAGGTAGAGAAGAGAAGGCTACAGAGAGATTTGTTTCCTACGATCCTTATGAGACAGAATTTTAATGTAGACTAACACAAAATAGACTCCTACTTCCTGATCCTTATGTTCATGAAATGATACCAGGCTTTTCGTGCCCCATGTATGTTATCATATGCCCAAAGCTTGAGATGAATTCATCTATGTTACTTCAGGGTACCCTCCCTGCAGCACATGATGATGATGATGATGATGATGAGATGATGATGATGATGTGGTTGACTTTAATAGCCTTTAGTTAATTGGAACATTCTAGAAATGCTAGCTTCCAGCTCCCTTAGGAATTGCTAATGGTTTTCATTTGGTTATTCCAGAATTGATATACCATCATGTGTTTTTGTTTGTTTTGTGCTTTTCATTGGTTTGGTGAGTTTCAATTTTTTTTTTTTTTTTGAGACACAGACTTATTTTGAATTCGCTATGTAACCCAGGCCGACTCTAGATTTACAGAGATCCTCCAGCCTCAGCCTCCACAGTGCTGGGATTACTGGTGTGCAGGCCTGGCTACTAACAATCTTTTAACTCATTTAAAATCACCTCAATACTGCCTTTTATTACTAGCTGGTTGTATAGACTAGAATATTGGTTGGCACTTAAAGTAACATTTGTTTTTATTTTTGTTTTGGGAGATTGATATTGAAATACTATGTCAGAATAATTTTGACAAGTAAAAATTGTTTTAAAGAAATCTCTTTTGTAAGAAGAATATTGGAAAACCTAATAATCTCACTTTTTTGTATTCAAATTATAAACATTTGATAAGATCCCATGTGGAACGTCACAGTAAAGACCATTAGTCACTTGTTAAGTTATTTCTTGTGAAAGTTTTGCTCTCAAATCCTTGACATCTCTGATTTGTATTTCCTGTCTCTTTGGAATAAGTCTGCTCTGTAATTAGTCAAGGTGCAGGTTTGTCTTTAGGCAACAGTGTAATCTCTATGGCCATGTGTGCATAAGCAGTGTAATTACAGTGTGGCATTAATTGGGCATGTGACTGTTTTGTGTTAATTATTTCAAATCATCTTACCTTTTCATTTAAGCATGTTAATGTGTAAATCCATAGATACCGTGTTTATGTTATTTCTGCAGAATGTGCACATTTATATAAACTTGGTTTATATAGTTTCCTGTCTTTTATCCTTTATAATGTTGTATATCCTTTGTCTCTCTCATGATTTTAAGCCTGAAGAAATAGAATAGTATGAAGATTTGATTTTTTAAAAATATTTTCTTTTAATTTATAGAATGCTAATTAGGAGTAGATCTCTCTCACTGAGGAGCTATTCTCCATGTTGCTAGAAATTGCCAGATTTGTTTCTCAATAAATTAGGGACTTACATGCTAATATTGCACATTCTATTTAATAATCTATAGAAAATTTTCATTGAATAGAAATACTTAGAGGGCTATATGTAGAAACTGGCATTTATTTGAATTTGGATTTTAACTTTTGTTTCCCTGTCTTTTCAGTTGTTTTTATTTCAGTTGCTGCGAGGGCTGTCTTACATCCACCAGCGTTATATTTTGCACAGAGACCTGAAACCCCAGAATCTTCTGATCAGTGACACGGGGGAGTTAAAGCTGGCAGATTTCGGTAGGAAAGCAGTTAATTACCAGTCTATTTTGTCACACTGTGAGTGCACCAGGCATTTGGTAGCACTGCATTTATTTAGGTGCACTTCTGTCATCATACATCATGGTGAATTATTTTTTTGGAAAGAAGATTTTTTTTTAAATTTGTGATAACATAAAACATAGGTGGGTAAGTTGTGGTTTAAATCCACTATAATTCATTGGTGGATTTTTATAGAATTTAGATTGTTCGTCAGTCTTACTTAAATAATTATAAACAGTAATCAGTTATCAGTACTTGTTTTCAAAGGAAAAGTCGGTAAAATTTGAGTGTAAAATATATTTAAGAAATTTTTATTTTTTCTTACAAAAAAGTCAAGAATACCCCAAAGTAGAACTGTAATATGACCCATAATCCAGCTTTAGCAGATTATCAATATTTTTGCCAAACTTGAAGAAACCTAAAATTATCAGGCCCATTTCAGGGCATCATGAGATGTGTGGTATCAATAGTTTATGTGACCCTAGGAATTTTATGCCCTAGAAATCTAAAACTTTTTAGACGTGGCTATTGTTCTCAGCATTTCTCATACATTTTGAAGTATTCCTGTTTTAGTAATTGGAGTCCTGGAGTGGGCCCATGATGAATCATTTTTTTCTTTGATGTTCTAAGATTTCCCTTTCCTAGCTTCAAAGCCTCCACCAGGTGTCCTTGAATATCTGGGGGGCAGGGGGAGATGCAGAACTGATGCACCCACTTTGCTGGAGCTGTGTCCAGTCCCAGGCTGACATTTTCTGCATCACCCAGTGTTCTGTGCCACCTGAGGTCTGATTCTGTAGGTTCCCAGTAGTGGGATGACGCCTCATGGTAGCATGATGTGTTGGTCTTGCATTGCCACAATTATTTTTTAATGTGTATGCTGATTAGAAATTGATTCCATCAAGAATGGAATGAAAATGCCTGTGAAGATGAAGATATGTACATGAAGATGCCTGTGGTTGAGATATAGGTTTTTTCTGAAAATATGATTATCTTTTGCTGCTCCAACTTATAGTACATAAATGAGGGCTAGAAATGAGGATGTCCTATCTCAAGGTCAATAGACTGTTCAGTGCTGTTGGAAAGAATATCCTCTTTGGGCGTTGGGTATTCTTTTCTTCCAAAACTGAAATAAAGCAGAAGTTAACATGAATAGTAATATATTGCCAAAGTTTGTAAACTCTTTTTCTGCATCCACTTTGGTGAAAATAATGAAACTCGTGTGTGTGTGTGAGCACGCGCGCGTGTGTGTGTGTGTGTGTATTTATTGCCAGATTTGGCATCAAGATTATACCAGGTGGCTAGATGTAAAGTCTTTCTATTATAGGGTAAAAAATACTGAGAATGTAGGTGGGTTAAATTCAAGGTTATTGGTTTTACTGTGAATAAGTTTTGTAGTTTGTTGGTGTGAGTAAACTAAAAAGCATTTTACAGTGGTTTTCTTATGCTAATATAGAATAGTTAAGGTCATAACTTATTGTATTGAACATTTAATTGTGCTGAATGTGTTTCTAAGATATATTTTTATAGAATTGATTTGTGTATATAACCAAGGGTTCAAAGATTATGTATATGTACTTAACTGGGATTATTTTTTTAATTTTAAGATGTTTTTATGGTGGCCAGGTAAGTTCATCTGAAAAGAATCTCATGAATGCTTAAAACTTACATTTTATAATATGAGATTCAGAAACAAATTAAAATGTAAGTTTTAAAAACTCAAATGAGTTTTTTGAAAGATTAGGAAATTTTGGAAGTCTGAACTACTCAAAATGACAAATACTAACATTTTTGTTGCATATTTCACCAGTTCAGATTCTTCTCCTCCTCCTCTCTCTCTCCCTTTGTGCTTCACGTACATATTGCATATACTCAAAAAAAATCAACATACTATTTTATAAACGTTTGTGACACATAAAAATATATCACGAGTATTTTCTCATGTTAGTGTGACAAAGTCATTTAATAACAGCTTAGATTTTTCTATTATTGACAGAATCTAGTCTCTGTTCAGTCTTTCTGAGGGTTTGTTTTTTTTCTAGCTGTTGGCAGTCAGGGATGGTCCTTAACTGAACGTCTTTGTAAGGAAACCTAGCATGCTGCAGATGTTGCGAGGGTGAGTGTGTCGAGGCGCTGGATTCCTCCGCCCAGCCTGCTCTGCAGGGGCTGTGCTGCGCACCTCCCATCCGCATCAAGGCAGAGTTCCTTGCTTGGAATGCACGCTTGGCATGCGTCCTGTGCACAGGGTATAATGAGCAAGACTCTTTCGCCAACTGACAATTTCCCCCAATTAATTGTGCATTATTTTTGTCTTTTAATTTAAGACATGCAATTAACTGTGATTTACTGTGTTTGGGCACATGTGTGTCTGAGATGAAGGAAACACACTGAAAACTGCAGAGAAGCTAAACAGTCAAAAATTATTCTGGTTCCAGGCAGCAGAACAGTTAGAAACACAAGGTCTTAATTCAGAATGTGACATATAACGAGGTTTAGAAACCATTTTTTGTCTTACATTTCTTTTATGTGAGCAGTACCATAAAATTTTGATTAAAAGAGACAAATGCAATCTGTATGATTGCATTTCCCATATTGTAAATTCTTATTAGAAAAATACACCAGGAAAGGAAAACCACTAAAATTTATTAGGTTTATTCATGTGACAGCTAGACATTTACAAATTCTTCTTTTATTCTTTTCTCAACCAAGTAAAAAGTATAGTATTTTTGAGATGCAAAAAGTGAAATTTTCCCCTGGCTTAGTCACAGACACAGCTGGCTATCAGCTTTAATTTCAGATGCTTGATCCATATCTTTCACTCTCAGGTAACCTAGCATCTGTACAGACACACACACACACACACACACACACACACACACACACACAGGGTGATCAAAAAATATGATAAATATTTAAATATGAAAAGAAAACAGTACAGCAAAAAACATGTTTGCCGAGAATGATGGAATAAACGTGTTTGGAGGAGATGATTTAAGGAAGATTAATAGTAATGCTTCTTTTATTATAATAAATTTTTAAAATGCAAACATTTACCATATTTTTGGTCACCCCATGTTGATCAAACCTTCAAGGCAATTTCTGTGAAATGAAGACCCTAGGGTTTATGTCTATAATCACATTTAGATGCTTAGCACACACTACATGCTCAGTAAAGATTGAATGAAAAACATACATGAATATTTTGAGGGTTGGCCTTTATAGACTCAGACACACATTTACTAATTTATTTAATTAGTTCAGCAAATTAGCAGTATCCTGGCTGGGTAGAGTCGGGACTGCAAATGGAACTGATGACTTTTGATAGTGCTGAGCCTCAGGACTTCTTTGAGTTTCTTACACAGAGGACTTGCTATTGGCTTGGGGTACACTATGTTACAACTATGTGACATACAAATAGACATCACAGAGTACTCATAGATATACATGAAATATGCTTAAGTCTTGATGTTTCTACTCTGTAGTCTCTCAACTGATTGTATGCTTGAATTCTTGAGAGTAAAGTGTGTTAAATACTGAATTGGGAAACAGCTCAGTCTATAACAAGCTTCTAAATTTCTGGAAATTATTCACCTCTTTTAAACCTTACTCTCCTTACTTGCAACAAAAAAGCATCGGCAGATAGATACTTTCTAAGATCCTCTTAGTGCTAGCTTTTTATGTTTTGCATTTCTGAAATTATTAATCTATTTTGTGAGTAGATAGTTTCCAATCGGTGAAGATCTGCCCACTGAATCTGGAATCAGTGTTACACTGTTCTCTCCTAGTTTTTGTTCTGTCTTTTGGGAATTCATATAAATGAGATGTTCGCTTTTACAATATTCATTGAGAGCACATTAAAAGAAAATTATTGCAGCCCAGCAAGTAAATGGATAAACTTTCCAAGAATTTAAGTTGATTTTAAATGTAATAGTATGAAAACTTAAGATATTCTTTATTTTGGTAAGTTTAAAATAAAAAGGATGATTATGTAGGGTTGCAGTTTCCTGCTGTTCATGCAGGTGATGTTGGTGTCATTCACATTTCCCAGCCATCCTACTGCTATTTTTAAGGCTCACAGACTAATCACATTGCAAGATTGTTTTGGTCAAATGTGCCCCTGAAAAAGAGAGACAGGAAGAAATCTGTAATGTAAACATTTAAAGACTAGGCTTGTTTTATTGACTTTCCTAATGGAAGAATCCAAGTTAAACAGCTCTGTGGTTTCAATCAAGTAAGACTTTCCCACCAGTGATTTTAAAATCTTACCTTCCTAATATTGGTAGTTTTCTCTTTCAGGCTGATACCTAGTTTGATTTTGGAAAGAAAATAATTATAAATAACATTTTAAGTTGTGACTTTATAGAGTACATGGTAAGTACATGATTTATTATTGGCTTCTCAGAATTCACATTTTTGAATGCAGAGTAGAGCCTGATACTTTGATAAAGCCTCTAGATAAAAAGCCTGTTAGACCCAAAGAAAGACATTGAACACTTTTTTATTATTCACAAAAGAATTCATCATTATAGCTATAATGATAACTTTAAGGCTAAATCTAACTGTATTCATTTGCTATGGCCTACAGAATTCATTCTTACTGTATTTTTGTTTTAGAATAGATTTTCTAATAATAAAATAACTTTTCCAGTAAACTGTCACTCTACTTACCCTTTGGACAGCTTAACACATAAACAATTTTAATGGGAAATTTGATCAGCTCTTCATGTAGATCTAAAAGAATATATTTAGAATAATGATGCTGTAATATGAGCTAAATGAGGGGATTTTATCCTCTTAATTTCTTTAGGAAACTCCTTTTAAGCTACAAGTAAAACTGTACATATTTTAAAATCTATCCAATAGATCATCAGAAATACATGTTAAAATTAATCTTGATTTGGCATGTGATTTGCCCTTGAGTCCATCATTCTGAAGATAAAATTTTTTAAAAGAAATGTTGATACCAAAAATTGTCTTGCCCTGATCCTGAAATTATTGCTTAGCTTTATTTTTTAAATCTTGTTTAGTACCTTGCTCATCCTTTCAAAAGTTCTTTTACACTGAAAAGGAATGATTATGATGGTGGTGGGGATGATGGCATCTAAAGAATATTATTTTTGTATTTTGTGTTATCACAATATAGCATTTCTCAGGCACATTAAAATGCTAAACATATGAGAGCTTTTTTATTTTACATACACTTTAATATTTCAAGTAGTTTTAAGTTCATAGAGGAATTCAGCATAAAGTACAGGGAGTTGCTATGTGGTACCTTCCCATAAGTAGAGCCTCCCCCACTGTGGCCATGTAGCACCATCGTGGTGCATTTGTTATAATTTGACTCATCAGTATCATCTCAAGTTTGCATTTATTAGCACAGTTTCATTCATAATAGATGCATTGCCGTAAAACTTATCTAGGTGAAATTTTTTCAAAGTGGGGAAAGGATATATATGAACTGCAACTAATATGCATATACTAATCTACCTGTAGAAATCACTCTGTTCAGGAACCATAACCATGATTGAAGCAGTGTGGATAGTGGTTGATTGCTAAGAATGACAGCTTCAAGCTCCACAAAAATGAGGAAGTTTGAGAGTTTTAGATATGTTTCAGCCGAATTATGCATATGTGGCAATGAGGCATCTTTAAATGCAGAACATACTGTTACAAACAAGGCTGATCATCTTATTCTCTAGTGTTGATGGAAGCCTTCCTGGCAGAGAGATTTCAAAATACTAGTATTTTTGTATGTGCAAAAATACTACCTTTTTCACATACAATAATAAGAATTGTTGGCAGTAAACCAGATAAATGATCCATGATGTGAGTAAAAATAAAGCCATGTATCCTTAGGCAATGTCCACAGAAAAGATGGCTGAAAGCTTATGTGCCAGACGTGATGACTGACGTGCTGTTAGGGAGGGTAACGTAGATTCGGAACCAAAGAATGATGCCACATTTGTCTGCTTCAAGGCAGCAGTGACTACACTTGCTCGTGAGTTTGGTTAACATGAAGGTAATTGGAAAGGTCACTCAGACAACAAATGACTTCTTTGTGGGTCCTTCTCCATCTCCTGCTCTTTCCTGGCTAAGAAGCAAAGCAGACGACAGCAGTGCATGTGTCAGTACACCCAGTTTGTATCAGAATCTTGGATGACAGCAGATGAAGCATTGCAGTTTAAAGCACAGGTTTTCTACAGTCTTCGTTGGAAGAAAAACTGACCAGCTACTATGGGGAAGCTGAGACATGTAAATTTGGAAAGTTAGATATCTTTATAAAACTTGTAGTTCTGAACCATTTTGTCACTTTAATACCAAGAGTTAAATACTGGTTTTCTTCCCCCCCCCATTCTACATGTGTTGTTTTACTTTTGAAATAATGCATTTTTATATTTGCATTAAAACATTTCCTTCTTTGAATGATTTCTTCTGCACTTAATAGATAAGCTTGATAAGTTATGACTTTTCTTTCTTTCTTTGTTTTAGCACTTGCCAGTCCAATTATTTAAGTACAAGATGATGAAAAAGCATATTTTTCTAATTTTTGTAAGATAATATAACAGGAAATATAAAATGACAGTTTTCTCAAATTTTCTCAATGCAGGAATTGCCTGGCTAAAATACACCTGCCGTGCTTAGGATAGTACAGAAACAAAGCTGTTGCCTGAGTGATGCTCTCAGTGAACTGTTACATGGTTAATGAGAGAAGAAAATACTAGAAAATTAGAAGTAAAAACTAGCTAAGAACTAATAATCTATACTGCTTATGAGGTTTAAATACCTTTAAAATTGTTTATCTTACAGCATCCCATAACATAACCTTGATATGCATAATTAACTTTAGAGACTTAATGTAACTTTTTCAGACACCCAGACTTTGAAAATGGAACATTTCTCTATTAAATGTCTGTCATTCTAACTTTTAATCAGAAAGGATGCTGATATAAAAATGCAGACTAAAGTATTTCGGTAACAGAACAGGTATTGGCTGAGGAATATTATCCTGTGAAGGATGATCAGCTGATACTGGGTATGGAAATTATACTCAGAGCCAGTGGAGGAGTCGTAACGAGTGGAGCAGATGGAACAGGGCAGTGAGCTGGATAAATTGAGAGCCCATGTCGTGGAATGGGATAGGGAGCCATGAAAAAGGTTGACAGATCTCAGGTGATGTGGTTATGATATCTTCTGAAACATTACCATTAAACTCTCAAAGTACCTAAAACTAGTTAGGAGTCTGCCTTTTTAAAAAATCACTGATATTGGAATGACAAGAAAGACTAAAATAAATATGAATGTAAGCATTTTGCTCAAAGAATCTGGAACAGGGTATTGCCTTCCCGTGGAAGGGATCATCTCTTTATTGGAAGGGGGATCATGTCACTGGGAATGTTTTATTATGATTTGTTTGCAGAATACAGTAGAGGCATCAAATCTATGAGGAGAAATTTAAAATAAATCATTTACAGCTGAATAAGAGAAAAGGAAACTTTTACATTCATATTTTTAGAACTTTTAAATATTGTGTTTTCTCTGAGAATTTTTTTTTTTCTTTTTGGTCTTGGGGATTGAACCCAGGGTCTTGCCAATTCTAAGCACATGCCACTTTACCACTGAGATGCACTCCAAGTCTCTCACTATATTTTCATGGCATTTCAGAGATTGTCTAGTCTAAACGATTATATACTTTGGCCCAGAGCTGCAAAATAAATTAACATTGAGCCTGTTAAGTTAGTAAGAGATGTGTTACATTAGTAGTAGTAGTAGTAGTAGTAGTAGTAGTATTGTATTATTATCATTGTCTGTAGAGTGTGTGGTAGCGCTCAGCATATTGGTATTTAACACAGACTCAGTTCCATAAACCGTGTGTCCTGGTGGAAGTACCCCATGCTGGTTTGATGACCTGTGTCGACTAAAAAGTGACACTCCTGTTGAAAAAGCAGAAGCAAAAATGGTAGATATTGCTGTGCACTACATCTGAAGCTAGATCTTGAGTCTAGAACCACAAGAAATGACATAAAGAATATTTCCCACAGTAGACCTGTAGGTACCCTTGTTGGAAATATAAATTTTAGAATGAAGTCTCAGAAACTTATGAATTAAGGAACAACACTCTTTATTGATGTTCTTGGGAAAAATTAAAGCACTGACAAGCCCTGGAGGCAGATAAAGACTGAATTACTTTCAAAATGTTTTGTAACAGCTCCGTACCCTTGATGCATCTCAATGGGATGAATATTTTGTTCAGCTCTTATGTTTTTTTATGGCATTGTTATTTTACTCACAATACTTTCAACACCAACTTTATGCTCACCCCCATACCCCAGTAACCAACTTGCCAAATGGCATGTCCAGAGATTCAGTATGGTTCTGACACTGACTACCTCTGGTTTGGATCTACTCCACAAGTTAAAAACTCAGTCCATAAAACTGTCACAATTCAGATGCCAGGGGCAAGTTCCAGAACTCCTGCACTTTTGACTGACCAGCTATATATAAGGGATATACGTCCTCTGTGAGTTCTGTAATTCTCTAAAATGGCTCACAGAGCTGAAAAAGCACTCTTTTCTTACGTTTGTTGGTTTCTTATAATCATGGCGACACTTTTAGAGACACATGTCCAAGCTACAGCCCAAACATACTTATGGGAGAGTGCCAGCACTGTGATTCAACCTGGATACTGAGGTGTTTAGTTCAGAAAGACAACTCCTGCATTAACATCTTCCATCTTAAAAGGAAGGTAACACACATGCTGTAGGTGCCACCACTGTACAAAGGTATAACTTGGAAACAGCCCAATGGAAGAAACATCCAGGGCAAGGTTTGGAGGAGGAGAGTGTGCAGGCCTTCCATCCTCTTCCCAGGACTGCCAGATCAGTACCCAGAACCTCCGTGTCTTCACCAGCCTGGAAACTTTGCAAGCCCCACCATTTATCAAGGAGACCCCATCACCAGACATCCCCTTAGCATTCAAAATATGGTCTTCTTAAATATTTTTAAAAGTTTTATTTTTCTTAGTATTTGTAGTACAAATGATCCATCATAGGGAATAGTATGTACACATAATATACAGCTTATTTATTCTTTTATTTTCCCTTCCCTTTCCCTCTCTCTTTCCTGCCCTCATCTCTTGGTCAGAATTTTTCCCATTTGCAAAAGGTCTGTCTCCCTGTCTCCTCTTACCCATGGTTTATTTTGTTCTTTTAAGAGGAACCATGTGATATTTAAGATTCTGTGTTTATTTATGTTAAATATTGTGTTCTCGAGCTGTATCTATTTTCCTACAAATAGCCCAAATCCATTCTTCTCAGAAGCACTCAGTGTTGTCTAGGCCCTGAGGCCGGAGGGCTGTGGCACATGACAGTTTCACCACATGTTTCTCTGGCCTCCCACCAACTGGAACCTGCTGCCAGCCTAGCAGAACTTGGGACAGAACCAGTCCCTGCCCAGAGAAGCCCCTGTAACTGTGGCAGAGCCCTGAGCCAAATGCCTACAATGTCTAGCTTCCCATGCACACAGCCTGTTGACAGATGGTAGGAAGCTGAGGCTGTGAGAGTCCCAGTCCAATTTCCCAGTCTCGGAGTTGGAGAGTGACTGCCAAGACTCACGGCAAAGACTGTCAGAAAGACTACCAACCCCATGTCTGCTCTGGAAGCCTTTCCCTTGGTGTGAGATGGCAGCAAAAAGGCAGATTTATTTAGCAGTGAATTTAGTTATAATAAACATGTTTGCAAGGTGTAGGGAGGTCTAAATAATTGTCCTAGCTTTGTCACTAATTAACTCTTTGACCTTGAGTGAGTCATTCAGATGGATAGCTTTGTTTTCTGTAAATTAAAGGAAGACTAGATTTCAGTGATCTTTAAGTTTTAAATTCTAGGTTTTAATATTTTAAAATATTCTTTCTAAACTGTAACTAAAATAAGTTTATTCCTTTCCCCACCAGATGTATGTACAATTTCTGGTCATTTCCTTAAACATGCATTTACCAACTTAAACTGAATTTCTCCCTGGCCCAGGAAAAATGACAGAAACTGAACAAATACAGATTTACTGTGACTGCCAGCCTTTTCTGGAATGAAGATTTTTAAATGATCTTTTTTTAGTGTCAGTTTCTTTGTTTTGGGCTACTCTAATACAGTGCCACAGACTGGGTCATTTATAAAGAAGAGACATTTATTTCTCCTTAGAGGTACAGGCTGAGAAGTTCAAGGTGAAGGTGCCAGTTTCTGGCACCCGCTTTGTACTGCATCAGCCTGATGGGGAGGTTGCAGGACAGAGAGATAGAGACAGAGAGAGAGATAGAGACAGACAAAGAGAGACAGAGATAGAGACAGAGAGACAGAGACAAAGGAGAGAATGTGAGCAGAGGGAGAGACGGAGGCTGAACTTGTTCTTTTATAACATCCTATAGTAATGGCATTAACCCATTCACCTCTTAGCGATTCTACCTCTTAATACTGTTAGAAGTGCAAATAAATTCCAGCAGGAGATTTATAGGAAGGAAGCATTCAAACAAAACTGTAACTAGAACTAAGAGAAAGAGTGATAGTTTTAATGCTTACACAAATTTTTTAAGTGTAAATTCAAGGCGGATTTTGAAAAGTGACTTTGTATTACACTAAAGGAGAATATATAATCTTTCGTCCTTTTTCTCTATATGTATTTATTGTTCTAAACACTGAGAATAAGATAAACAAAAAAAAATCTAAAAGCATCTGCTCATTATGTTGTAAATTTAATCAGAGTAGCTATTTTATTGTTTTCTAAATACTTTCAATTCCTTGATTGCTTGAATACATATCTTCACATAATGACAGCTGTAGCATTGGTGACAGATTTGTTTCATTAATTTACCAACAAGATTATTCATAGGTTAGTTTTTACAGTTACAACTAATATGTTATTTTAAAATGAGGTTATAGGCAGTCATAAAAAGAAAATAAACAATCTATTATCCTCCTTCCCTAAGGTAGCCCCTGTTAACGTCTCAAGCCTTTTCTGTATACTGCACTTACACAATGATATACTTTTAAAAAATGTTTTTGGCTTATTTTTTTTACCAACAGTATTAGTCAGATTTCTGTCTCCTTAACAAAGTACCTGGAAGGAAAATCAAGAAAGGAAAATGATAGTTTACTGGTGGTTTCAGAGATCTCAGTCTGTAGTTAGTTGGCTCTCTTGCTATTGGGCCTATGGGCATGCTGACAGAGCAGAGCTACCCGTCCCATGGCCCCTGGAAAGTCAAGAGCAAGATAGGAAGAGCCTGGAGTCCCATTGTCCTTGCCAAGGACAGCCCCAGTGACCTGACTTCCACCAGGACCCACCTCCAGAAGATTCCACCATTTCCCCAGCTCACCACAGGCTGGTGACTGCTAACATAAGAGCCTTTGGGGGGACAGGTAAGAGCCAAACAGTAGCCAGGCTTGATTGCCCATGCCTGTAATCTCAGCTACTCAGGAGGCTGAAGTAAGAAGTTCTCAAGTTCAAGGCCAGTCTAGACAGTTTTAGAGAAGCCCTGTCTCAAAATGAAATTTAAAAAAGCTTAGGAATGTACCTCAGGGGTAGAGTACTTGACTACTATGCATGTGGCCCTGGATTCAATCCTGAGTTCAGAAAAACAAAACAATAAAGGTCTAAACTTTAACCACTATACACATATTGCTCCTTAAGGCCACATGATTTTATTAATTTGATGATTTTTCTCATCAAGCAATCACCAGTTTATTAGTTGGCCCAAACACTATAGCGTTTATATGAAAAGGGAGATTTATGTGAGATACCAGAAATGCAGTAGGAAATGGACAACTGTCTTTGCATAAAGTGGTTGCTACCTTTATGTTGAAATCCAGTAACATTGTATATCAACATGAATAAGCCTTTTGCTTATCTTTATATACTACTCAAATTTTTAATGAAGAAAAAGCTCTGCAGAAAACAGGGATGGTCTAGCTTAATGCTATTTTTTTCCTTTGAACTCACTATAGCTATTGGATTCTCTTAATAGGTAATAGGGTTTTTTTTTTCCTAGCTTGTTAAATTTATAGTATCCACCTGCAGCTGAGTAATTTTTTTAGCCCCTCTGAAAGTTCAGCTTGGGTACCCACAGGAAGAGCACTGTCTTCCTGACCCAAAATGAGCTGCCTCCTGATCCACCATCCCCAGAGATGGATGAAAAACCATGCTGAATCTGGTAGTGTCTAAATTAAAATGTTTTCAATAATTGAAAGTATGAGGTGTTACAAATGGTAGTTGAGTAAGTTTGTTGTATAATTCATATTATAGACTAAAGAACTATTCCTTTCAGAAATCACATCAATCAGATCATTAGCTGATTTTCTTATGTTCTAATTCTTTTCAATTTTAATAATTTTATTGCCCAAATACAACATTCTGATGAACTTACCTTCAACTGTGAGGTTTTACTGTTGCTATTGTATCATATTTTGTACAAAATAAAACTTATCAGTTAAAATTCCATGAGTTTGGTAAATGAATATTGTGTTAAAAATATATCAACAATTAAGTTTCATCACATCAAAGAATATCTCCACTAGATGCCAAATAAATATTATTCTTCTCGCTATTATTTTTAATTTTTTCAGACTTTAGTCAATCCGGAAGAGTAGGATCCTACATCATAAAATACTACTTTGAAACAAAATCTCTTATGAGATACTCTAAACCAGAAGTTGGCAAATGTTTTCTGGGAAGGACCAGATAGTGAATATTCTCAGCCATGTATTCTGTGTTGTGACTATACAAATTTTTTTTTTTTAATGAGAAAGCAGCCACAGATCATGTATTAACAAATTTGCCCAAATTTGATTCATGGAGCAAACCTTGGTAACGCCTGTTGTAGAACTTTGTGATTCAGCAGTTCTTAGTAATAGCCAGTGGGCTCCTAAAAAAACATTTGGTTCTGTGGGCTTTTCAGAGAACTATATAGATAATCAAAAAATTTGTAAAATTTAAATTTAGTAAATTTTTCTCTTGAAAGTAATTATTACTTTATATATTTACATATATGGCATATTATGCATCTGCAAAGTATAATTAGAATAAGTTAATGATACCAAATTTTATTGTAGAGGCAATCATAATGAAAACTGCATAGTTCAAATTTATATTTGTATTGAAAACTAAAATTCTTTTTTAAAAATTTTATTTAAAGAAAAAAACCGAAACAAAAAATGTAGGAAAAAAATATTAAAAATCTGTAGTGTTTTTCTTTCAACATTAATTTCCTTGAATTTGCTTTTAGAATGTGGACTACATTTGTTCAAAACATTTGAGGCATTGTCAACTTAAAAGTGGTATGCATAGGTTACATACTGAAAAAAACCAGTTTTTTAGAAGAGAGGATGTCTATTTTATGACACAAATTTAGCAAAATCTGTGCCAATGAATTACTGGTTTGTTTCTTGAGGTTTTTAATAGACAGTGATGAATTCAAAGATTGATTAATCCAAATATATTTAGTTTTACTTAACATGCAGACATATATTTCAAGTAGCATTTCCTCTTCTTCCTTTTTTTAGTGAAATATTTAGTAAGAAAATGGGCAATAAAAGAATGGATACAAAAGAAAACCCAGAATGGATAGAAAATAGAACTTTATGATTCTGGGCTCATATTTGGTTTGAAGAAAGTTTCTAAACTTTCTCAGCTACAGTGTAAGATTTCAAATAGTGCTATATTCATTTAGTTAGGCTGGCAAAATGGGAGTACTTAATAGATTCTGAGAAAGTAGGGTGCATGCTTAAGATGTTAGGATTCTGTTTGTGATTCTCCAAAGATAAGACAGCTGTCTAGAAGAGTTCTAGCAGACCTTATCTTTTCCTCCTGACAGCTCTTTTAGAACCATAGTAATCTCCTAGGGACACTCTTGGTCCTCTAAAATTAGCATGTGTGATGTTTGATACCAGCTGAAAATCTGTGAATTGTCAGGTTGCTGTTTCTGAGTTTGAACTTCTATTTAACTATGAAAAGTGATCAAAATTCATGGTGAATGTTTAAATAAATAAATTTACTACATCAAGAAACACATTGCCATTAATTTCCCTCAAATAAACTTATCTGATCATTCTTGCTACCCTTTGGAGCTGTGTCCAGTTCACATTGATGGCAATCTCGGTCAAGTAAAGACATTACTGTGCTTCTCACCCACTTTAGTCACCAAATCTGGCACCATGAAACTTCTGGCTTTTCTTTAAGATCAAAATGGCCATGAAAGGCAAATGCTTTGAACTGAGTCAGGACATCAAGGCAACCATTTAACAGGATGTCTAAAGACACTTAGAAAAGATGACTTTGAATGGCTTCAGAAAGTGAAAAGAATGATGGGATAAGTGAAGCAAGGAAGTATTTTGAGAGGAATTAATGGTAGCATGTCTTTTACTGTAACAATTTTTTAATTTAATTGCTGTCTTTTTATCACATCATATATATTCATGTATCCATTAGTCATTGGGTAGAGCAATATGACTGGATATCACAGGAAAACATGGCATTTATTGTATGAAGTATAAATTTTTTAATTTGGTCAGTTTTGGCACATTGCAAAATGTATTATAAGTTTTATACTGCAAGTAAGGTTTGCATTGAGGAAGAATTTTTTTTTTTAAATTCAAAGTTGCATGATGATTCATATTGTTCGTGTAGGCTTATCCCAAGTTTTAGTAGCTAACTAGCTATTATTCAGACAAGCCTGAGCTTTAGATAGCCACTTGGTTGTACTTGTGAGGTATTTAAATAGTGGTTTACTTGAGCTTGTTCTACCCAATCATTAACTGTCTCTGCAGCCACCAGTTTTCCTGTTCTGCCAGGAAGCCTGCCATTTACAAACAATGCCTATTTTAGGACCATACAACAAAAAAATGAGGCTGGAGTTGGGGAGTGGTGAGTGGCTGAGACTGTATAGGGCTGGGTGAAGATTTGTTTGACTTTTTTTCTTTTTTTATTGTAAAGAGAATAAAATAAACAAACGAAAAAAGCAGATCAGAACAAAACAATACAAACAACACAGGATTTCAAAACAAGACAACAGGAAATCAACAGTGGCTACCATAATGTCTCTTGTTTTCTTCAAAATAGTTGTCCATATCTTCACACATAATGAATTCAAACAAAACAAAATAGTATAAAACCAATCAAAACAAAAGAATGAAAGCATTACAGGCCATTAAAACCAGACAGTAGGAAAATCAATAATGGCTACCATAATGTCTCTTGTTCTCTTCAAAATAGTTGCCCATACCTTCACACATGTTGAAATCAAATAATAGAAAACAGACTAAAACCAATCAAAACAAATAATAAAAGCACTATTGGACTTCAAAACAAAATGATAGGAAATCAGCAATGTCTACCATAATGTCTTTTTTTTTCTGTGTTGCTGTTGATACCATCAAACATAATAAAATCAATTCTTGTAAACTCTTTAGGAGAAGATGTAGGCATGTGTAAGTCTATACATGTAAATCTATCCTTTTTGTATTAGAGGGAAAAACAAAACAAAACAATACAAAAAACCCACAAGAAACAAAAGAAAAAAATAAGTAACAGTAACAAAGGCCCCCAAACAGTAATAATATAGGCTTTCAAAACAAGGTGGTAGGAACGTAACAAAGGTTATTTTGCATAGTTATCTTCAAAAGAGTTACTCATATCACCACATACAGACATGCAAAATTGATCTAAAACTATGAATGTTAGCTGTTTTGTTCCAAGAACTAATAGAATTAGGAGTACAATGAGCTTAGCTATCTTAAGTATATATATACAAATTTATATCTTTTTTCTTTTCCCTTCCTTCTTTTCTCCTTTTCCATGAGTTATTTTTTCCTGTTTGAGCAGTTTCTTACCCTTTCACAATATTTATTGAAGATTTTGTATCTTATTTACTCTTTCAGTATACTAGGAGGACAACATGGTATTTACACATCTGAGTTTAACTTATTTTACTTATGAATATTGACCTTTTTTCTTTCTACTTTCTAAAACAAAATATTTTTTAAGGAAGTAACCCATATACATAACAATAGACATTTCAAAAAGTATGAAATGGGAATAAACTCCTTTCCTTCTCTTTCCTGATTCCTTTCCCCATAGGCAATTGCCTTTACTAGTTTCTTATATATGTTTCTAGAGATACATTTTTATACAAATCGTCTATGCTATGTCCTTGTTCATTTGTCTTTTCCCTTTTGTTAGCTCCATATTAATATACACACACACACACACACACACACACACACATTTATTGCTCTTTTCCACATTTTGAATCTGTACAGTCATTTATTTAGCTAGCTGTCTCCTGGGACTTTAGGTTATTTTAGTCTTTTCCTACAAAGTTTCACAATGAGTCTCCATGCAGAAAGTCCTTGTGTGTGCAAATGTAAGATTCAACACCCAAAATAGAGTTACCATTGATTGCTCTCTGAAACTTCTGGAACATGGTCAGTGACTTCTGAGCTCAGCCAGTCAACTCAGTGGATTCATTGCTCTTATACTGCTCCTGCAGGGCTCCAGGATTCAGACACAGCCAGTCCCTCCCCTAGACTGTGTGACTTCTGTCAGAGATGCAGCTGAATCGTGCAAGGCTCTACGACAAGGAGAAATGTGTGTGACTTTTGGGGATTGGAAGGATTTGAGATGGATTGGAATGAGATTTAGCTATGGAATTGGCAGAAAAGGGCATGTGAGGAGCAAGCCCTAAAGTCCGAGACACATGGCCCTCCAGTGCCTGTGAAATGCGTCACATCTTGGAATGTGGGGCTTAAGGTCCCCTCCAGGGTCTCTGCTCCCAGGCTTCTTTTTGGTTTGTCCTCCTTTCTATGATGTCCACAGCTGCCTGTTTGTACAAGGGTGCCAACTGTTGGCATATTTCGTTTTCTTGTCATCCTGTTTTCTGACATTCCCCTTGGTGCCACCTCAAAAGTGATTGTGACCCTTATACCACACCTGGGATCTTACTAGTGTCTTCCACTTTCATGTCTGCTCTGGTCCCCTTCACCATCTGGCCGAGCACACAGCAAGCCTTTCTTTTAGGGTGCCGCAATGCAATTGAAGTCTGGCTGTCATTCCCACAGGATTTTACAAAGGCTGGATGTTTGAGGAAGGACTGATAGGGCAGGACAGAGCAGGGTATCACACTCTCCTAAGAACTTCCAAGGACTGCACTTGGAGCCATAACCAGGCTAGGGGGAAAGGTTCCTCACTCACTCTTGCCTGGTCTTCTGTATCTCTAGGACTGGCTTCCCACTTTCTAACGTGGTTGTGTCCCAGAAATGCTTCCTGGGATTCAGAACCTCCATCTCTAAAGCTGGGGACAAAGGAAGTTCTTCATCTCTAAAGCTGGGGACAAAGGAGTCTCAGGCACCAGGAAGGCCTGACCGCAGCTCTTGAGTGCTACCTCCATCTGCCAGGTGCAGGACTGTGGATTCGCCATCCAGCCCCAAGGGGCAATCATAGCTCGTGATGTTTATACCAAACAGTCTACAGCACTTGTATGTTAGCACTTCTAGTGGGATTTAGACTTGAACGTTACCACAGCTTAAGTTTATTGGATGGTGAAGAACAGCTATCACACACACCCTTACTCTAGTTCTCTTGAGTTCAGAAAGCTTCTGATGAAGAACTGGGAGGGAAAAAGGCATTTTTGTGTAGTCCCTGTGTTCCCCAAAGCAGCAATCATCTTCCTGAAGAAGCCACAGCCTCCAAAATAGCTCTGCCAAAGCATGCACCTCCTTTACTCTAATCCTTTTCCTGTCTGTGACATCAAGATGCACGTTAATTTCACATCTTGCCCCAGAACAGTAGGGAGGGATTTGCCCAACATTTATATAACAGAAATCACTATTTAGTTGATTTTCTAGAACAAAGAAGCAGCCTCAAAGGTAGATTTGGGTCTCTTTCTTTAGTCAAACTGAACAGCTGGAAGCTTTGAAATGAGTGTTTCTGTACTTCTGCCTGTCAAAATTTTCAACATCTCTGATGTCTGAACGTACCTCTTTCTGTGCTTAACTCTTTCAGAGGCAGCTAAGGTGTCAGGCAAAATTGAGCGAGCCTGGTATTGCTATAGTTGAGATTTAAGTTGTTTTAACACATCTGAGTAATATAATTTATGGCTTGGGATCCTAAAATGTTTCTGAATGCATTTTAGGCAGACTTCGCTTTATCTAAGTTATACATCTTGCAGAAGATGTATTTATTATATTGTAGTGCAGAAGCGGTAGGAAGTGGAATAAGTGATTTTTGATATTAGGGAGCTTATAACTAGAGAAGTAAACTTAGGGATAAATATATGAAGTAAACCACATTTATACAATGACTACCAAAGAGGCTAAATAAAGAATGAAAGGTAATACAAAAACTAGAGACAAGATTGATTCTTGAGGTTTTATTTACCTAGATTTTTTATTTGTATGTTAGGGCTTTTTGGTACTGGGGATTGAAGCCAAATCATCATACATACTAAGCAAGCACTCTACTGGTAAACTCAAACCCCAGTTCTAAATTTTAAATATTATGTTAGATAAAATTTGAGAAATCATAGATTCTATCAAGAAAATACATCAGTTACTTACATTAAAGAATGAGTAATTTGTTTATTAATTGCCTTATGGTAATTGCCAGATGGTATCTCTCTGTTTTTATTTAGAACATAAACTTCATAACGGGATTATTTTATGTATGTGCTGAGGTTACTTCTTGCCTTCCAAGTGGATCTTGAGCTAATGCATTTTCATTGCATTACATTTGAAATCATTTAAAAATGCAGGAACAGGTTTTTATTGAATTCTCAAACTAGTAAGTTGGCAAAAGCAGAGGTACCATAAATCAGATGGGCTGGGTATGTGTCCCAGTCAGTGTGGAACACAGGTGCCACCTGCTAAGGGGACATTTTAGAGGTTCCTGCAGGGTGGCTGTCCTAGTTGTAGGTCCCTCAGTAGCAGATGGGCCAGACACAATGCCAGGACCTGGGACTGCAAAGACAAATGAACTTGTAGCACTACTGTTAGGAAGGCCAATCTTGAGTGTAATCCTGTACTGCATGTATAGGACTGAAGTGGGAAGTCTGCCAGCAATAGTGGAGCTAACATCAATCAGAGAATGGATAAGGCAGAATGAATCAGTAAAACTTCTGGGGACTTGCCCTGAGTAGGGTTTTGGAGGATAGATAGGAGTTCTTTGGCTGAGTACTGCTGCATGTGAGGCACACCTTGCCAAGGGTTTGACAGGAGGAGAGAAAATCACACCACTGGAATAATCTACAACTGAGTAGAATGTAGAAGGGGATAGGAAAAAACAAGCTTGCAGCAGTAACAGAGGCTATTATTCCTTAGGGTTTGGACTTTCAAGATGAAGCCCACAAGGTCCATTTCACAGATGACGCATTGGGAACTCAGGTTCATCTTTCTCCCTAAATAATATCACATGTCAGGGGTGGTCCAGCGTGACTTCACAGCGAATGACACCGTCTCGTCAGGTGATAGGAAGGGAAGGACACTTGCAGCTGAGCTTGGGAGAGCAGGGAGGAGTTTTTTCTGAGGCACTGGACCCTGAAGTGTGAGGCTGATGCAGCCATTGAGTCGGACAGGAGGAAGGGAGAGAGCTGATGAGAGACAGTACAGCAGGGTGCGTGGAGCTCCAGACCTCAGCCTCCTGCCCCTGTGAGCAGACGCGTTGGTGCCTGGAAGAAGCAGATTTCTGACTGCTTTCCAGCTCGAAGGCTCTGCGCTGCTTCTCCTCTGTGCTGACTGTGTTGTGTTCTCACGGTATAGGAGTGAAACGTATTTTTGAAAGAGTTCCCCAAATGCTCAGTTTGAGAAATTTGAAGTTTGGCTCTTTACTACGTTAACCTTGCCCAGCTCCGATGGCAGGGCACCCAGGATTGTCATCAGATGTCATAGACTGTAAAGAACATTCGTGTCTCTTGGCTGATATTTTTTCATAACAATTTTATATGGACTCCTGTGTTGAGGCCCAAAAATATAACTTGACCTCAAAAATAAGGTTAAAAAACAAAACAAAACAAAACAAAACAAAAAAGAAAACTAACAGCATGATGGAAGATAATTTAGAAAACTTGACAATTAAGCATAATAATTCAGTATAACTAAACCCTTTTTTTGTAAAATGACTCAATAATTATGTCATTGATTTGCTCTGACTTAGAAGGGTGTTTTTGGTTGTGAAAATATTAAAAAATCTCTTAATTGAAGATGAAAAGTGACTGCTTACTTTTTTTCTCATGGAATGTTTAAAAATTTCACCTTAGCGAGTTGAAGAGCTCTTTCTCTCTTGCTATTTGTCACTGGCCCTTTCGCTTTTGATGGGCTGTCACCACACCCAGGCCTGAGGTTCCCGAGAGAAAATGGCTGCTCAGGATCCCCCAGATAACAGCCCTGTCCTGCTCCAGTGTCAGCTGCTGCTCTCTCGGTCCGCAGAGCCGGGGGTTGGTGCTGCAGTCTGGGACACTGCCTTCTGCTCTTCCCCCCGACAACAGGCTGGAGAGTTGAGAGCACTCTCCACTGTTCTCCTTGTCAAATTTTGCTCTCCAGGGAGGGCTGTTTTTCTACCCTAAGGCTCTCCAGAAGTCTGTCTTTCTCTCTAGTTTGTGCCTATTTTTGCAATCTCCTTCCAGGATGGCCAGCTTGTGTTTTCCCTGTGCTCCTCCTTGTCTTCCCTGCCTTCCTTCAGCCCCGTTCCTCCTTGTCCCTCTCACTGTACCAACTTCTAAGCATCTGGACATTGAACCTGCTGACCTAGGGTTCTTCCCAGCCAGCCTCGGGCACCAGCTCCCAAGGTTCCAGTCTTCACAGAGAGATGCTTATACCGTCTGCGTTAAAATCCTGGCTTAGCCACTAAGTACCGTGTTACCCAGGGTAAATTAGTTTTCTGGGAATTAGTTTTCTTTCTAATAAATTGGGATACTAGTAATCATACTACATTCAGGGTTAGTGTAACCATTAAATAATATAATGCATTTAAAACCCTGAGATCCTTAGGTGTCCTAGAGCTTTTAATTGCTCAATGAGTTCTCATCAGTTTTACATATGTATTCTAAACACTAAAGTACTCACCGATTTTTGTTTTTGTATTATCTATCAGACCAGATAAGAACTTTATTATGGGCAAGATTATTTCTCCAGGAGTTCAAATGTTGGAAGTTAATCCTCAGATTGAACATTAAGGCTATCTGGAGATGGGCCTCTAGGTGGTAGTTAGAAACAGTTAGTTGAAGTTGTAAGGGTAGGGCCCACACAAGGTATTAGTGACTGGGTAGGAAGAGGAAGGGAAACTGAGCTCGCATACTCCTCACTTTTCCCACCTTGCGACATCCTCTTACGTGTATTGCCACAGCAAGAAGGCCTTCACCAGGTGCTGCGCAGATGCCGGCAGCCTTCACCAGGTGCTGCGCAGGTGCCGGCAGCCTTCACCAGGTGCTGCGCAGGTGCCGGCAGCCTTCACCAGGTGCTGCGCAGGTGCCGGCAGCCTTCACCAGGTGCTGCGCAGGTGCCGGCAGCCTTCACCAGGTGCTGCGCAGGTGCCGGCAGCCTTCACCAGGTGCTGCGCAGGTGCCGGCAGCCTT